>JALIRR010001869.1:27500-50000 GCA_023091755.1 Montipora sp. Colony 1 RG-2022 | reverse complement strand
GATCACTGTAAACTGTAATACTAATCACGATTAAGTTTGTACTTTATGCAGTTAGGAACGGGGGCTCCGCTTTTAGGCTTGGCTAAATCTATATATTATTTATCTTCTTCGTACCCTTTGTTTTCTGAACCAATGATGAGACCTGGCCCCAGTTGTTCAAAAGGAAGATAAGGCTAACCAACGGATAAATCACTATCGATTGGATAGCGCAATTGGTTTCACTATCCCCTGACATAGTGATTGAGGGAGGAAACCGGAGTATCTGGATATATATAAAAAAACCGTCAAATTCGGGTTGAGGTTAACCAAAACTACCGGTAAGTTCACATGTGCTTTCAAAAGGTAGAAGGTGTAGGTGATGACCACCCCACCAGCCAGGTACCAACAATGTCCAACAGGACAAGACTTCCGTGATCATATGAAAATTTTCGTTTTCCTTTGGCCAAGGCTTACACACGCTGAAAATATTCAGTGTGGTTTCTAACTTCCATGGGCTTCACCCACAGGCTGCCAGAAGGAAATATGAAGGGATCAACACTAAATGCTTCGTTTCTATATAGTTTCTAATGTCCTAACATGTTCTCTACATGACATCACTGAGTCTCCTTTGGTTCACCCAGAGAAAGAAATTAAAGGGGAGGGGGGGGGGATTGATTGACCGTATTCCGGAATAGAGTCTGTGCACGGCGGCCATGTTGGAGGAACAAAACAATTAAAGATATTTGCAAAAAAACAACATTTATTCGCCAAAGGAATATCATTCTTTTGTTTCGGTCTCCTCCAATATGGCCGCCATGCACATACTCTATAGGAACACATGGAATAGAAGTTATAAATCCTTTGTTTTTACAGAGATTCACATAAAAATTGTCAAAAACCTGCTAAAATGCTATTTTAATTGGCACATCTTTATTATCCTTGTTGCTTCAAAACGCCAAATATACCGTTTTAAATCATCACTCCACGTATTCTTATTCCGGAATAGGGTCAATCGAACACACGCCAATGTTGGGGCATCCAAAATATCCCCAGGGAATTAAATTCTGCTTTTAGGGAATGTTTCCTTTTGTTTGAGTAATTCAGTGTGGCCATTCATAAATTTATGATCAATACAACATAAAGAAGTTTGGGAGTAATGCCCCCTTTAAATTCTCCGTGCTTTTGACCTCAACCTGAGATATTTTTTAGCTGTTTTTTAATGAAAAGTCACCGTAAATTCCAAATCAAACTTGCACCTACCAGCCTCAGGTAAATCCTCTTCTCTTGAATAATCTTTGGCCAGTTGAAAGAACAATTCCTCTAGTGATTTTAAAACAGGCATTAAAGTGTTAACCAAGTCACCTTGTATGCAATGCAGTATCATTGGTTAATAAAAAATGTGAAAAGGTGTCTGCAGTACTGGAATTTCACCAGAACTCAACTGTGCAAACTGTTTAAGGACGTTCGCGGCCAGAATGTTCCCACGTACAGCTTTTTTTAAACTTGCCACGCAGAAAGGTAATGATCTACTTTTGCCGAAAAGGGAAAAAAAAATGGGGGGTCACCGTGCTCGTTTTCGAGATGAGGTGCATTTTTAGAAGCTTGCGTTATTTTTAAGACGATGTTAGCTTACAACTGTCAGCAATAAAAAAAAAAGTTGCATTAGTGAAATTTAGATCGGGTAAACGTACTCAACTCAACACAACTAATATAACTAAATAAACTATTGCAGCTGATGTCTTTTTCTGAGGTGAAATAGACCTTGAAAAACGATACATATTAGCCTAGGAAAGAAAATGTCGGTCGCACGAGATCATAAAGGGCAAAATATTTCTAACTTCTCACGTACATATTTTTTTTTTTTTTTTTGTTAAATGAACCAAAACAGTAAAGGAAGTGATCTACGGAAAGAAAAATGGGGGTCACCGAGCATTCAAAGAGAGTAAAATCTCTGCGATGTTCTCAAAGCGATTGTCTATTCGCACTCTTACGTCATTGCGTGACATTTTCGAGAAGACCTGGGTCCACAGCTATCCCATGATGCCACAAGCGACCCTTTGCCCGAGCGAGGATCAAAGACTGGCTCGATGCCATGTTCGTTCACCTTGATGGTCTGCGATGCATGACGTGTGCGTGACATGTGCGAAAAAATGCGTAGTGGCAATGGGCGCGAATGTCCTTAATTTGCACCTTTTACTAAATTATTTGAATGTGTAAAGACATAAAGAAACAAAGTATGAAGTTTTAAAAAAAGACAGTTTTTCACTGTCACAGTTACCGTAATAGTTATTGACGTAGTTGCGTAGGTCAAAGGGTCACACTGCAAGTTGCAATGGGGGAAGATATTATCCAGTAAATAATGTTATCCGATGTTATCCAGAGTTAGAAAAATTTAGGCAAAGCAGCCATTTGGTAAAAATGTTCAGGAACTAATCAAATATAATGCAAGCAGTTCTCATGACATTCACAAAGTTGAACAATAAATGCTGGTATTGCTTCACAACACTTCATCAATGTACCTTTTAAACAGAAACACAGGTTATTTTGTTCAACACAAGATTCATCTTTACAAGACTTTCCTAACATCCTCACATCCACCACTATCCTTGAATTTGAGTACTTTTAAAACTCACCAACATTATGGCCAGTTTTGCTTGAGGTTTCAAACACCTTGGCATTTATTTCTTAAGACAAAAATGTAATATGATGTCAATAACATTGCAAAGTTGAAACACAAAATGATGCACAAGAGGATGAAATAATGATAACTAGATCAAAAAAATGAGTTTCTTCGCAGCAAAAGTAAGCTAAACAGGTAAATGCACACTTGAAATGTTATGTTTTGAGTAAGTTGAAAAAAAAAATGCAACACTGTTTTTTTTCCTCTAAGAACTCAATTCCTTTTTTTCAACCCATTGACTCCTGAAGCACCCCAATTGACAAGTAAAATCATCTGGCATTAGAAAGAGTATTAAAAAGTTTAAGTCTCCTTCGGACTCCTAGGATTCTATGAGTTAAAATAAAATAAATGTCAAACTTTCCAGTATGTTGGAAAAAGGAAACTGGAAAAACATCAGTCCAGGAAGTGACTTAGGTTGTTTACCATTTACCACAAAAATTCGGAAATTTCGGTTGGAATGTAAATGGTAAGCCTATTTTGGTCTTCCCAAACGGAAAATTTCTGCAGAAAACGGGATTTCTCGAAAGGTAGTCCAAAATTCCCAAAAGGAATTTCCAAACGGGAAACGTGTTTACCATTTGCATTCCTCCACGATTTTGTCTCCCTCCACACTCTCTCGGTAAACGTGAACGAATTTTGCAAATGGTACACGCCTATCCCAACTAAATTTCCCATTCGGGACTTTTTTGCTTACCATTTGAACAAACCTAGTCCCAACCGGTTTCTGGTTGTAAATGGTAAGCACTCTTACATGGTTGTAAATGGTAAACACCAGGGGTTTCAATAGAAGCCGGTTACCGGCGGTATACGGCCGCCTGCTTTGCCTCACACCGCCAGCTAGTTTGCCTTGATTTTCACTAAAAATGCTATCGTAAACTTGTCAAACTACCGCCTTCAATGGGCTATCATTAACGGCTATTTCAGAAGTTACTGAAATCCCTGTAAACACTCTTAGAGTGGCGATGGTAAATGGTAAACAACCTCAAAAAGTCTTTCTCAAGACTTTCCCAGCATGAGCACGTGCTGTCAGAAGAGGCTAGGTTCCAGAGGGGAGTGGCTGCTTTCAACCTTACTGAAAAGGAAAGTCAGAGCTTTTTTAAACGCTATATCGAGGCATCAGGCTAGTGTCATTGAATGTTTTGGTCATAGTGCGGAGGGAGGGACCAATGGCTGTGAAGGTTTGACAGGGAAAGCTGACAAGGTTCTCGGTGTGATTGGGAAAGGTAGAAAGTCTGGGAAGAGAAGGAAGAATAAGTCTAAGTGGATGCATTAGGAGAGAAAAGTGTTGTTGGAGTGTTTGGTCAGGAGTGGTGGGCAGAAGATGTGAGCGTATGTCAAGAAGGTGAAGGCTTTGTGGGATGAGAAATGCTTGAGTGTGTGGGAAGAACCCCAGTTTGATCTCACAGTTGAAGTGCATTGAGCTGGGTAATCTGCTGACCAAGATGGAGAGAGATGAGACTGGCAAGATAAGGGATAAGACTGGAAAGAAGGATTGTAAAGATCAGGAGAGGGCGATGATCAGTGAAGCTAAGGGGAATAAGTTGTTTGGAGAAAGTAATGATGAGGAAGAGTTTGTGGGATTTGATGCTGACAGTGAGGAGGTACATGTGTCTGGTGCCAATGTTGTTGTTACAGAGTCAGAAGATGTCTGAGAGTGAGATAGATTTCAAGGTTGAAGAAGGTGGAGAGAAGGAAGATAAGGTGGTCAACAGGGAAGTTGATGACCACTTAAATAACCACAGTGACTCCCTTCTTTTGTCTTTATGCTAATCATCCTCACTAGCTTCGTTAGCATGACCAAAATTAAAAAGACTTTTTGCTCCAAAGTGAGGATAGAGAGGATAACTGGAACAAAGACAAAAGAATAATTTTGTGGCCACCATTTATGAATATGGTCTATTGTGCAGGAGATGAAGGAGAAGGTCACGCAGGAGAATTTGAGGAGCGCAATAAATTCATGGGCTATAGGTGCGATGAGGTACAGTCCAGGGATTTCGGATTGGAGTGGTCGGGAACTCAGGGAAATTGATGTGAAGGTAAGGAAGAGGTTGACAATGTTTGGGGCGTTCCACAAGAAGGGGAGTGTAGCGAGGTACTCTAAGAGAAAAGTTGGCAGGAGGGGATTGATCAGTGTGTATGATTGTGTGAAGAACTTGGCCTGTTTGGATGTGCAAAGGTGAGTGGTGAGTGATGAGTGGATCTTGAAGGTTGTTGGAGAGACATTGCAGGTGGGAGGAAACAAAAGTGAGCACAAGAAGCAAGGGGTGAAGGCAAGGAAGGAGGCATTTTTGGGAGAAGAGGTTGCATGAGTAGTTTATAAGGGATGTAATAGAGAGGCTGATGAGAGGTTGTGGCAGTGGCTTGGAGCTGAGTAGTTTAGGAAGAACATAGAGGGGTATGTTTTCAATGCTCAGGAGCAGCCTTTGGGGAAAAAGGTTTTTCGAGTCGCAATTGAGAAGGAGGATGCAAATCAAAGTGTAGAGTGTGTGGTACAGTGGTGGAGTCGCTTGGGCATGTGGCAAGTGGTAATACTGGTTTGGTGCTGAGGGAGACTATCGGAAGTGGCATGATCGCATAAGTTTGAGGGTGTTCTGGGAACTTTGTCGGAAGTATACATAGTGTGTTGATGTGTGGTATGAGGAGGTTCCAGATGAGGTGAGGGTGTCTGAGGATGGGAATATGGAGATGTGGTCAGATAGGAGCATTGAGACAGCAAAGAAGGTGAAAAATAACCATCCAGATGTTACTGTGGTGGATTGAGCAGCTCAGGAGTGCATGTTTGTCGATTTTCTCATTGCCTTGGGATAGGAACATGGTGACTAAAGAGAATGAGAAAATCACCAACTACCATTGGTGGTTGGCTGTTTGGGTGTGGTGTCTGGTGGCTGTGTTGGGAGGAATGCAGAACTCTGCAGTCATTGGGTTAGGGTTAATCCTACAGAAGACACTTCATCTCTATGCCCCAGGTTCAGGGCGAAGGCTTAGCAGTGCTTATGACTGCAGAGTTTGAATACCATCTCCTCACAAGTTGTTCTGTTAACAGAAAGTCAAGAATTTATCATTATCATCATCATCATCATCATCATCATCATCATCATCTATACTCTCACAGTCTTTGCTGGAGTTCTTTTAGTGCATCAGCCGGGCGCAAACCATGCACCTGGGGCTCAAGTCAATCTTTCTGTTCAGATACTAATTATTATTATTATTATTATTATTATTATTATTATTATTATTATTATTATTATTATTATTATTATTTTCATTTTTAAATCATTCATAATGGAGCAAGATGTAATTTCAATGATAATTCGATTTTTGTCAGGCCAGATACTACATACCATCTGCATAATCTGTTGTCGTGTGATAGTCAACTTGGCGCAATTTTTTGTCACCTTGGACTAAGTCATACTTGGTGCCACAAAGGTATATCTTACAATTCTGTCAAGATACAAAATATTATTTATTTATTTTTCAACAATATTATTAATAATTTTACTTTATTTTCTAAACAATACTTGAAATACAAATACTTACATTACTTACAAACAGTTAAACTTACATTTGTAACATAATCTTGCTTATGATGCCATTTCCTACTTACATTATAATTACATTTGACCCACATTGGAGCATTGCATTGAGACATAACAAAAGACAAGCCCATGTTTGCTGAAAATTTGAAAACATTTTTTTTTGCAACTGCAATTTCTTTTCAAGAATATTAAGATTTGGAAGCATAGTTTATCATGGCGACCATTTGTGCAGTGGATGTGGTATTTTGCCAATGCAATAATTGACTGGTTCAGAGCATGTCAATGCAATGTATTATCAAAGAAGCTGCTTAGTATTTTACTTTGTTTTAAGGATAGCATTTCATACTGCTGCCGTGGTTATAAGGTAAATGTGTTTTGTGTTTATATAGAAGACAACAATCGCTTTCTGAAAAACCCTCACAATATAAACTCATTTGGGTAGGTAGTATGTTGTGTATGATTTCATATTGGAACATTACGATTTCAACTTCTTTGTAATCATAAAAGGTAATATGAGAACCTAAATGAATAAACATTGTTCTCGGTAAAGCCATGTACAAGTATCTTACATTGGGTGGTTGGTGGCATGAAAGAGCTTTTTGAAATGGTAGAGAAACTTGAATCTGTTGTGAAAAATAGTGTTACAATTTTTGTATGACATTGTCAATTCTGGAGTGCTGTTTCATTTTGTTTTTCCACACACTAGGAATGGTATCAAGACCACAGAAGATGGTAAATGGCACATTCAGGTTATACTGTAAATAGCTTGTAAATCAGCTAGATTGTAGAAACTACTGTATTCGTTAAATAAAATCATTATTTTTAATATTATGATGGACATGCAAAATGCCTTTGGCAGAGCAATTTCTGTAGAAAATGGACTTCTTTTCAATTAATAGATTGCAGCAACTGCTGTTCCACAAAATTTCATGTTTGATAAGATAAAATACAAGCAATTCAAAGATCATAAAGACATTTTGCCTGCAAGTTACCTTGACTGTGTTTTGATGACTCTTTCTTTTACTTAAAAACTCTACATGCTCAAAACCAACTAGTAAATGCCATGCACAGTTTTACAAGACTCTACTCCCAACCCATCAATCCCCAGCATCAAAAAGGATGTATTAATTTCCTTTGGACATGCAACATTAGATCAAAGCAAAAACTTGTAAAGTAATTGAAAATATTACTGTAGATTCTGCAGATAAAGGTGGCCTGAACATTAGTCTAAATTTAATGTTATTATTGGTAATATCAGTTATTACTACTTATAAGCCTTGTATTACTATTTTATGCTTATTTCTGTACCACATTCAGACTTGAAAAGCATACGTTTTTAAGAGACAGGTCAATACTAATTATAAGTATGTCATCTCAAACTTTCTACCAACCAGGTTTTGCTGTGGGAACCCCCTCAATGGTCATAAAGGTAGCCATGAGGGGAGACCCATCAAAATCCATGGCAGATCAGCATGAATGATGAACTTGTGGATTGTATGGATAATCAAGAAGGCAGGCTTGCCTGTGGGTGGATGAACTAAGCAATATAGGTCTAGGGTCTGCTGGTGCATGAAGGGGCTGTGTCAACAAATTTTCTCTTCACTCTACAAGATATTCTGCATCATCTTAAATCACTGACTGGTCCCTTACATAAATTTAATACTAACATCTTCATATGTCTTCAACTCATTAACCCAAAACTTTGCTCGTTCAAAACTGGACTTGTCAGTTAGATCTGAAAAATAATTTACAAGTTCATAAACCAGCAAGAAATAACAGAATGTGAAGCTCTCCTCAAATCCTCACAAAGAAACACTTGCATAGGTGAACATACACCACAAAATGATATACATGTATATGAAATGGATCATTATATTGAACTGTGGAAGTGAAATCAAGTGAGCTTATATAATGATCCTCCCAGTTATGAACACAATCTTAGCAATTGCATAGTCTAGAAGCCTGAAAAATTCAGGACTTCAACAGTGTTTGAACCTGTGACCTTGCGATGCTGGTGCGATGCTCTAATTCATTTCATGTATATTATAAATTTCATTCATTGATTCATTCATCACAAAAGCATTTGAACAAATTACCCATTCCCAACATCAGTGGCTCCATAGCTCAGTTGGTTAGAGTGTCACACGGGCATCGCGAGGTCACCCCGTTGAAGGCCTGAGTTTTTCACGCTTTTCTATGCAATTGCTAAAATTGCGTTGATAACTGCGAGGATCGTAGCTCACTTGAATCCTTAAGCTTGCAGGTTAACATGCTTAATGCTCTTAACTTCTTTTCGAGGACAGGCTTAATAATATCATTATTCAATTGATCGCAATCTCCATACATGACACAGTCAGGTTATTTTTTATCCACAACACAAATTTAGCACCCTCCCCCTCTCCCCCTTTCGTCCCAGTTGCTTAATCATTGTTCTGTGAATAAAAACAACCATCATAATGTTATAACCTGCCAGCTAATTTAATTGGCTAATCTGCAGACCCATCACTGTTTTAGCTACAGCATTTTGGCCAAGGGACCCAAGACTGATTTCACATTACGCTTTGTACACTTTGCCAATGTTGACAAAAAAAAATCTGGGTTCCACATGACCATACTTACATTTTTTCACTTGATTTTCTCAAACAGTGCACAAAAGAACAATAATTAATTTGAGGCAAGAGAAATCAGTATGGACCTTGCTTATTCAATATCATATCAACATCAATCAACAGACACAATGATCTGTTCCGACTTGTATTGTGATTGTTGTCGGACCTTTACCATAATTATCTTCATGTCGCAATAAAAAACAAAGCAAAAGCATAGTGTTGTACATTTCAAAATACATGGAATATACAATGTTCTGATTTCCATTGCTATGGTTAATTATTAAGTCACCTTTAGAAAAAAACTATTAAAGGTACCCTTGAATGTTATCCTCAGAATCTCTCCTTACCATAACATAAAACTGCTGCTTTTGCTCCACGATAGTAAATTCGACTCATTGCTTCATATCTTTCAGAGCCAGCCGTGTCCTATAAAATGCAACGTGAAAACAAAGAATGATAAAAAACAGACAGTCATAATGTTAATAATTTTACATGTAGCCAAAATAATATCATAGGGAAATAACTGGCCTTCTTTTACATGTATTATTTTTTTCTTGGTTTATTGCTTTTGTTTTCAGGAGAAGGATAGCACCATCTAGCAAAGAAGCATCATCAAAACCAACTTACTAAATCCACTGGATAGGGATTTATTTATTTTTGTAATTTTTGGTAATTTTTTTAATTTCTCCATTGAAAAAAAAAAAAAAAACTACATCATTTACATACAAGAAGAGAAACTACAGACTATACCATATACTACTACACCCTTACAGTCCCATCCCCTAATCTAAAAATTACAACTTACATGTACACCACACACACACTCAGACACACAAAAACAACCTCATCCCCATCTCCAACTAACATGGCACACGCATACCCTTTACATGCGCAGTATGTTTGTAGCTGAGATAGCGACTTCCGGCCCATAGCACCATCCATCCTTTGAATTATCAATTGGGGCCAAGATTGCCACTCAATCCTGTCAAATTTGCATATTTTTGTAAATAAATAATATTAGTCGTAAAATAAATGAACTCACCCATATCCCCAGGGTCACACATTTGTTACCCACAGTGATTTTCTTTGCACCAAATGCTGCTCCAATTGTCTGAAAACAAAACAAAATAAAAAAATCTTATTCGATGGTTTAACAAATAATATGCGCAGGCAATGAGTAAAATGTCTGCGAGTGTTAAACCATCGAAAGAGAGAAACTCACTTTGCCGAGCATGCGTGGCGGTTACCTAGCGACCAAATCCTCACGTGATTCTTCATGTTGTTTGGAGCTCACTTAACAACAGCGGAATTACTGTAAAGGAATGCACTGGCCACAGTGGGCTTAAGTCACAATCAGCAAACATATCATGGTGGCATGCGGTTTGAAGAGTGCCATCCAAGGTTGAGCGAGTTTCGACCCACAGCAGAGGTCTCTTTTCCCAGACTCGTCAGCCCAGTGAAAGCAAAAAGAAAATAGTCCTCTTCTAGCAGGGAACATTACAGTATCTTATTGTCATCGTTTTATCCTGTTTTGTCATTGTGAATTGGGTGATTCCAATTTTATCTGCACCAACCCCATGGAGGGCTTTTTTTAAAGGTCTGGATGGAACCACAGCCCCTCCAAACTCAGTGTAAGGGAAACTCAACAGAAATATAAGGATTTGTATGGGAATCCTGATAAAAGACCTGAAAAGATAATATTTTACTAAAAAATTCTCAATTAAAAGGCCTAACCTTATTGCCATTGTGGGTCGCTTCCTTCCTGTGTGGTTTTTTCCAGATTCGATGCAAATTGAGCCATTATCAGTTCCTCGGTTGTCAACAATTATATTATAGTACCTGAGCTCAGGCATGCAAAACATGCCAGCAGAGCACCATCGGCTGTCGGGGTGAAGAAGGGGAGGCAAGACAGCCTCTGGGGACGGGAGTGTTCACGAAAGTTTCCTTGGCAGGAAATTTCGTGGCAGTGTTGCATTTGGCAACCCGTGTTTTTCTGGCAGGAAGTCATATTAGTGATGAGCAACAGGATAAAGAGAGCAGGAGAGAAGAGGTGACACAATTTGAGAAATTTAAGCAAAGAAACCCTCGAGAGAAGCCAAGGAAGGAGAAGACAAAATTTCAATGGAGAACACTGTAAGGCTGAGAGAAATAGAGCAAGAGACAAAACACTTATTCACAACTGGTAGCTTTCAGGTAAGTCTTAATGTTTTCCTTTTTAATGCATGCCTCGCTGACTCACATATTTCGTAAAACTTGCTAAAAACACGAAGGCCCAAAAAAGTTTGCAATTCCATGTTGACAGAGATTGTGGTATATTTCAACAATCACACACCACGTCGCTATTCAAGCTTACAGTATGAACCCAACACGGCGACTGTTGAGTTCGGTTTGGTTAACAAGTCTTTGTTTTTGTCTTGGTAACAAGTCTTTGTCTATTGTCCCTGACGACGTTACCAAACCGAACTCAACGGTCGCCGTGTTGTGTTCAAAGTGTACAAGGACCTTTCAGTCATTTCATCCTTTTGTTTGGGACTCTAACAGCCGCCTGACGTTGCTGGCAAGGCTTCAATTGTCTGGCTAGCGGATTGAAATGAAAGAAAAACCTTTGCCCTTGAATTCTATGGTGGAATTGTAACAGTGGAACATTTGACTCCATTTGGTGGGCTCCTGAGAATTCAGTTTTCAGCCTTGGCATTTTATTATAACTGTAGACACCAATTCAATTCAATTCGCGTTGAATCTGGAGAAAAAAACACACAGAAAGGAAGCCAGCCAAAATGGCAATAAGGTTGAGCTTTTGATTGAGAATTTTTTTGTAAAATTTGTCTGTTCAGGTCTTTTATCGGGATTCCCATACAAATTCTTCTATTCTTGTTGGCTTCCCTCACACTGAGCTTCGGGCGCCTGTGATGGAACTTGTCGGAATCTGGGAGTTTCATTTCACATCAGTATTTTGCCATTTATAGGCTGTTCAGTCCAATTAAATATTTGTATCCATCTGCCCAGGGCTATGGAATGATAGTCTCCTTTACAACCGTCTTTCGGGATGTCACGCAACGCTTCCCCAAAAGGAATAGCTGCTCACATTGGAAACACATTTCTTTCTCGGATTGAGCCAATCACAGCTACAGTTTCACTTTCTGGAACTGTATCATGCAACTCGATCAATAATACCTCTTGTTTCATCAATGAGCTCGATCATCACAAATATGCAGGTATGTTGTATGTTTCAAAGTGACCACTTACGCTGACAATAATCGTAAGTATAAGTGGAGAACTGAGAGAATGAAAGAATGTAAATATAATCACATTATTCGATATTTATATTGACTTCAAAATCAAGTCTTCCTGTACATGCGATTTTATTAATTTCACGTATTCTCAACTGCCACAATGCATGAAAACAGAGCTGAAACCAAAGCAAACAAATGTCTAGTCAAAATCTGACCGCGTCAGTAAAAAAACCTAGGTAATAGCAAGGCTTTCTTTTATGGTAGATGAAGTTTTGCCTAGGTCAAAGCACAGATTTGATCTACACCCAGAAACCAGGCAAATACACAAATACTTTCCAGTACTGTATACTGTTGCAAAATTATGGGTAATATTGCTGCTGAATATATCGGGTAAATACTCTCTCTTGGGCAGTCAGAATTTTTGCGGCATTTCAATCCAAATAATAACAATAATAATAATAATTATTATTATTATTATAATTATTATTATTATTATTATTATTATTATTATTATTATTATTATTATTATTATTATTATAGACCATCAAAACAATGGGAAAGAAATGTGCTTCCAATGTGAGCAGCTTTTTTTTTTGTTCGGGGAGCGTTGCATGACATCCTGGAACTCATCGGTTCATTAATGGCATGCGGTCCCCATTAATTAAAATTAACGAAAATAAAGGAAATTAAATCAACTGTTGTTTCAGAGACCACGTTAACTTCGGTCCTTCTCATTATGACATAAGGAACAACAAAATTGAATATGAATGGAGCAACTCACATTTTGGTAAGGGACATTTTCGTTAAATCTTTCGTGTAAATATCTTTCCACTAAACTGGTCTTTCCACTGTATTCCTTTCCGAGAAGAACAACCTTTGCGTCCACCTTCGACCCCATTTATGGTGATGAAAGTTTTAAGTACTGAACCTGCATCACACGTGCCTTAGCTGCTTCTGGCAAAGATTTACTTCGGTGAAAACGCCAGAAACACAGAGTTTGCCTCTGCAAGCAAATCCGTCACATCACGCACTCCGACGAAACTATGTAGGAGAAAGACTAGAAACTAGAGTGGTAGAACGCCTGGCAATTATTTGTCGCAGATATGCGTGGATTTCAGTGCATCTTTGTTAAATCTTGGACCACATATTTGTTTGAAATTATCTTTGTTTTGTTGTTTTTTCTTTTTAACTCATCGTATCCAACAAATGTGTCAAAAATGGCTATCGTTCCATACGATCCGTCTTCGATCATTTTGAGTCCGTTCCATGCAAAGGAAAGAACCTTTCAGTTTGCCGGGAGAACGCTTACTGTATTTCAGAACTGGAACGACGTTGGTGTTGCAGCGGTTATTTGGGATGCAGCAATCGTTCTTGGTCGGTATCTTGAGAAGATAGCCGTTCAACTGCGAGATAAAAAGGTAATTGAACTTGGAGCCGGGACAGGGTTTGCTGGTATCGTGGCCAGCTTACTTGGAGGCCATGTGACAATTACTGACCGCAAAATGGCGCTAAACGTCACAAGAATGAACGTGGAAGGGAATCTCGGTGAAAGACAAAACTTGGTTGAAATCAAGGAGCTTGAATGGGGGCAGAACGTTTCATCCTTCACACCTCCTTTTGATTATGTGTTGGGGGCTGATATTGTTTACATTGAGGATACATTCAATGATTTACTGAAAACTCTGAGAGAATTATGTGATGAAAATACGGTTGTTTTGTTGGCATGTAAAATACGTTATGAAAAAGACAAACGTTTCTTTGGCCTCCTTTCCAAATATTTTGTCCATGAATCTGTTTTGTATGACCAAGAAATGGGCATTACTCTTTTTGAAGCTAGAAAGATTTCTTAACCTTGTCATAAAATTAGATAGCCGTTGACGCTTTTGTGTCTTGTCATTTAATGATCATTTTATGACATTTGTCATAATTATTGTCATAATCGTCATAATTATTGCGTCATTTGTCGTATTTGTGAGTGAAACAGAAAGGCAATGATGCAGATGTTCAGTTCATTATTAGCCTGCTTATGCATGCACTAAAAGGGAAGGATAGGCACTTGCTCTATCTCCGTCTTCCCCTGGCCTTTTAGTGCTTGCTATGCAGGCTAGTTCATGTTCAAGGGCACCCAATGGGCAAATTAAGCCAAAAGCCTTTGAAAGACATTTCTAGGCTCCTTGTAATGTATCAAGACTGTCTAAAATTAATATGTACAGTTTATATCAATTTAATCATATAAAATTTTAAAACATTATGAAAATGTACCGGTATATATCATATTAGGTGTAACTGCCAAAAGCACCAAAACTATCTAGTCACGTCTTTCCAACACCACGTAATCCATGTCAAACTAATATTTATGTACAAAGATAGTACAAACAAGGCGGGTTAAAACTGAAGAATAGAAAGTTACAGCAAATGCAATTAGTTACGTAATGCAACAGGAAAACGATAAAAGACAATAGAATGAACTAACCGAAAACAATGATACTTACATTGTTACGACCATAAACTTATACCAAGGATAACCTAAACTGCTTGAGGCAAAGTTGGACTGCCTAACAGCTAACTGTGCGTAGCGCGACTTCGATTACCGAGAAAAGAAGAGAGCCAATGGCAAAAAACATAGGTTTATACACGAAGAAACTAAATTATGCAAAACGAGAAAACTGAAGGTGTAAATGGCGAGCGAAAGAAACGAATGCGCAAAAATTAAAAAAAAAAAGTGAACGGAAACAAAACACGCTAACGAGCAGGCTATAAAAAAGCTAATGAGGCGGAGAAACAAACTAATTTGACACAAACAGAACAACAATAAATAAAACATGCTAAGATCTTACATTAGGTATTGCAGAGATGGCAAGAGGCACAGCTACTGTTGTCCAATGCAGAGATATCTCTACAGTTTATCATTCGATTGAAGTCTTCCAGAGTTGGTGCACTTCTCTCAGAGTTGGACAACTTGGACCATGACATTGGGCGCAAGTATCTGATGGAGTGCCTTCCATACTTTATAGTGTTATATCTTAGGAGGATAAAATCTAAGTTTCAGAGGCTATATGGCTTTAAATCATTTCTTTTGAAAATGTTTTCAAAATAACCTGGCACCATTTGATGCTTGACCTTGTACATCAGAAATAATATGTCCTTTCATTCAATGTTTTAGTAAAGAAATCTGTAGATGTTTGGCAATGTAGGACCCATTGAGACAGTTTGACATATTTCACTGAAGATTATCGTTGGGTGCCCCTGCATGTTGCTAGTTTTCACTTATAATCAAGAAATCAGCAGTCTTGTTGTTTCTTATTTTGAAGGTTTGCACAAGAAAGAAAATCAGTTTAGGACATAAATATGACCAGCGTTTCTTTGCTTAGGGACACAAATATGGCAGCCGTAATGCCATAGGAAACATGGAGTTAGAACTTGTCATTATAGCAAATGTTGGTGTTTCATAGAAAGGGTGTTTTTTTTTATCCCACTCAGCATGTAAATAGTTTATATTCGTCCAGCTTTACTTGTCATTGATGCTCCTGTTGTTGTTCTGCATGGGGGTTTCCTTGCTTTCTCTACTAACTAAGGTTGGTTGGAGTGCTATTTGTGCAAACCACTCAAATTAATGTCAGCCATTGTGCTGATAACTTCTTTCTATGTTGCCTCGTTCTTTTCAAGTTGAACTTACCTTACATCTTGACTGCACATCAAAATATTGTGGTTGGAACAATCTACATCTAGATGCATTCAAATACTCCACCCAGTGAAACCTTGAAGAGATTATCCCAATTGGCACTGCCTAGAACAGAATTTTCTGTTTCGTTCTCCAGTGCCAGGAAAAATAATGTCTTACTCTCTACAGAAAGGCTTCCTTTGACAACTAAGACCACAGGACTTGTTGCCACTTATTGTGTGGAAGTTTGACATTAGAAAAACTAACCTTGCAAAGATTCATGCCATTAGTTCAAAATGTAGAAATACGTATTTTTGCAAATTCGAAGTGTCTCCCAATAACTGCTTCTCCTTCAGAACTTCGTTTTAATACTCTGATTTCTCTCTCAGTGTTTGTGCTTTGCCTGAAATGTTTAAAAGGTGGTGTAGTTGTTGATTCAAAGAGGGTTGTTCTCTCGGATTATGAATAGCCTCTTAGATCTTAAGTTGAAAGCTGGTGGAGGCGTGATCTAAAATACGAAAACAATCTGCTGTACACGAGGCGCGACAATGTTCAGAAATCTTCTGTTAACATTAACGTGAACTTTCAAGGGTGTCTTCAGTGAAACAGATGTAGTGTTTTCCAATTACAGCGGACATATCCTAACCGTTGTATTAAATGTGGCTACTGGAAAATTTCATTTATTATCGAAGAAAATTCTTCGTTTTCCTTGAGGTTGAAACACGAAGGTACAAAAATTAAAAAAATAATGTCCGTTACTCAGAAACAAGGAAAAAACTTTTCGCTCATGACATAAAATACATGAGATTCATAGGGATAGACATTTTTTTCAACCAAATATCTTTGTATCTTGGTATCACACAAATTCAAAATTCAAAGAGCTTTGTTTTCGAAACGAAACAAGTCACGGAACTGGAAACTTGAAAAAATTATTTATTTCTAGGTCATCTTCAACTTTCACTTGTACAGAGAGGGAATAATTTTGATTTTAGAATTTGATGACGTCACTGTGAAAACCATCTCTTGTTTTCTTTCTTCTCTCGAAAGGGATCGAGTTGGGGGTCCACGTTTTGTACCGTCCCTGCTCAAGACCCACTAAAGTCTTCCTTTAATACTACGCACGAACCGTCGTTAAATTGCGGCAAGCATAATTGCACATCTCCCTTCCCCTCGGCAGCATTTCTACCATTTCGGTAAACTAGTTATGACTAATATTCTTCGGTTGTTTTCGGAGCGGACCGGTCTTCATACTAAACAGAAGAAGGACACGCACATCGATCTTATCAAACACAGCAGCGGCAGCAGCAGAGAAAAAGTGGAAGCGGACCAACGCAAAAGCTTTCAACGAAACTATCGCAAACAAATGGTGACAGCGATATCAGAATATGGGCTGGCTATGTGAATTGTTTACAGTACTTTCTGCGTCATCTTGTTAGAAGAATGTAGACTGTAGGAAATGCCCTTGGTCTTATTCCTTTATCGCTACAGGTGTGTTTATTCTCTTCCACTAGCGGTGTACTGATAGAGTCTGATTTAGCCGCACCTCTTGAATGTAATCCCATGACTTTTCTTGAGATGCTACTATAATTTATTCGCCGAAATGCTTCGTCGTTGGAGTCTGAAGGCCAGTTCTGATAATATGATCCTTTGTCTCAATTCCGCTAGCCTACCCTGCTTTGCATCACTCATATGTTTCTTTAATTCTTCCGCTATTTCTCTTTTTTCTACTGCTGTCGCCAGACCTCGGATGTTCACGTGGCTTGTGCCGGGTGTGTTCATCGCTTATTAATTTCTTAAACTACAATTTATGCCACAAAAAGGACCATATGATGCTTTTATACTCAAAACCGTCAACGTCAAATGATTCCCGCGAAAGCGTTCCGATCGTCTACATATGCTGTCAATCAAAATGAACTTCTACTTCCGGAGTAATAGTATTTTACCAATTTGATCTTTCCACATAACTTTTTTTGCGATCAACAGGAGTGTCCTTAACCTTCTCCCATGTTTCAAAGTGCCTCTTTATACTTCCCTACTTACCATCGTTTTCATCTAAGCGTGGACAAAATTCGGGTAAATAAACATGCTCGACTTGGCTGCAAACGTAACAAGTTTTGTCTTCAATCATTCGAAGTTTGCATTGAGAGATGTTCACGCAAGTTTTCCTATAATAGCGGCAAGACTGGACATCGAAGACTTTTCTGAGAAATTGACCCTATTAATCTGTTAAAATATGTCCGTCAAATACTTTCGAACTATCGCGCCAAAGTTTCAACTGTTTGCTTAACAGCTGCCAAACTCAAACTTCAAAGAATACGCTTTCCCGTCGTGTATCCACACTTAGAAGAAAACGACGGTATTTTTCCCTTAACAAATGCAAATATCAACTGTATTCCAGTTTTGGCTGTAATTTCAAGAACTTCAAGTCTCGTACCACAATGTGACATTTGCAGTCGTTCTACTTATGTGTTTTTACCGTTTTCCCACATCAACAGGTATGTATGCTGCTAACCCTAACCTGGCAAGTGACAGTTGAACCCGTTTTTAACTAGGTTAAATTGTTGATCCTCGTTTTATCCAGGTTGAATATGCACTTTACCTAGTTTAAAGCAGCTATAAACCCCCAAAAAAGGATTGAAAACACCGTGATACCTTTCCTCAAGCTGTCTTGCGCATCTCGACACATCTTAATGTTTCATATCATCTTGTCGGTTTCTGTACTCATGCACTTAACCATCCAGTCTCAACATTACAACATAGTAAGGGAGCACACAATTAACTGTACCGTGCACTTACCGATACTTGAAGTCGGACCCTCCAAGGTCTGTAGTCCTGTGTTTTCACCACTAAACTACAACGACGAACATGCTCAACCCAACACAATCCTTTTCACTATTACTTTTCTATAATACTGAAGTCACTTGATATCCATGTATAATTAAATTACCAAACCTTATCCTAACCTGACCCCAATTTTTCTCTAGGCTTAATTTAGGCTCCAAAAACGTTTCTTTAATTCATCTGTGTGTATTGAACCTAGGTAAACCGATGAGGATCAACAATTTAACCTAGGCAGGAGCCCATGAGTGGATTCAACCTGAGAACGGATTTTACCTGCAACATGTACATTTAATGAAACCCTCTCCAACTTATTCGTCTGTATGACAGATCAAGCCGTACACTGACGTACAACTGGTCTAAACTTTAAAAATGAAAGAAGAGGTTTGAGCTGATCGATACAACACCAGTAATATCAAAATATCAAAATTGTTGAATCACTTTGCAGTACCTTGCCCTCCCACAATGTTGTTTTGCCAAATGGCAGAGTCCTAAAAGGGTTTAGGGCTCCGGGGCTCCGGACTCGAAATAGCGGGGTTCCGGGGCTCTGGGCTCCCGAGAAATTGATCAAGGGCTCCAGGCTTTGTAAATAAGGTATAAAATAAGTTTCTTTTAACCATCTTGTTCAAACGTCCTGATGAAGTCTGCGTAATCAGACGAAATCGGTCGGAGAAACAAAAGCAAGTTGACAAGATCTGTTGCAACGAAGCGATGGGACTCCGGGATCCATGGAAAAAAAATTAGGTGTCCCGAATTTTGTCACAGACTCTGAAAATTATATTTACAGCCACCGCCTGTTGCTTGCTTTTATCAGTGCATATCCCATGTGAACACCTAATTGGCGTCCTGTTAATTATGTGACCATCTTTATTTTGCAATTTAACAATGTTTGAAAGAGAAGCTTCATAATTGTTTCCCACAGAGGACAGCCATATTATAAATAACGTTAATTATAAGGATATATCAATGAGGCAGTGGGGCCCAGTGGTTAGAGCGCTTGCCTTAAGATCCGAGGATCCCGGGTTCAAGACCCGCTCTGACCACTCGGTGAATTTGTTCCTGGTAGTCCCTGGTT
This sequence comes from Montipora sp. Colony 1 RG-2022, assembly GCA_023091755.1. NCBI lineage: Eukaryota > Metazoa > Cnidaria > Anthozoa > Scleractinia > Acroporidae > Montipora > Montipora sp. Colony 1 RG-2022. Next base: position 30,389 of record JALIRR010001869.1, on the reverse strand, counting down.
CAACTTCCCAGCTGCACTTGTAAATAGCCAACTGCCTTGCCTCCGGCCAGTTGGGATTCTGTTGGGATTGTGTTTCATTGGCCCTGAAAAGCTCCTATGTGGAGTGGTCAATTAAGTATGTATCGTATCGTATAGTAGCAAACAGAATGAGTGACTTGAAGGTCAAATAACGACTTCTGACTACGCCCTACTCGTTGCGAATAGTGTACGAGTTCGTCTGATTCTTTAGCGTCCTACAGAGTTTAATATTAGCATTCTCTATGGTTCATTTATTTCTTTGTTGACATAAGTTAATTTACTCTAACTTCCGTGTAGGAACTCAACAGAAGAAATTCAAAATCTCTTTATTTGTCAAAGGAAAGCGGACGTTTGTTTTATGATACAGTACAGTACAGTGTACAACTGTAATTACTCTCTGGCTTTGAAACCGAAAGCTTTTCTATTTCTTCGAAATAGTTTTTGTAATGGACGGGCTTATTGTCTATTCTAATTTCACAGTTAATATTCCAAATAATATTCGTCCAGTCCTTTTCTGTGGCGAAAGTCTGACGGAAATCTGACCACCAAGACAAGAGTTCATGATAGAATTGAGAAGGAATTGTATGCATATGATCAGATATGTTGTAATTGCAAGCCAAAAAAAAGAAACCTCCTAAGGGGCTCAAGAGGTGTTGTAGGACGCTTTTCCATGGTCCATTGATTGCATTAAAAATTCGTCTCAACCAAGCAAGTCTTAATGATTTGACCATGCATTCAAGATCAACCATTCTCAAACCTCCTCCCTCATATTCGTTCATTATTCGTTTTGTCGAATGGCAATTTCCACCACAATTGTGAAAAGATAAGGAGAGAGAGCGGGTCTCCCTGTCTAACACCACGTTCCAAAGTAAACTGAAAGTTAGAGATACATGTAGTACATGTACCGTTATTCATAAGACATGCAGCTTTGAATATTATTATAGAATGTTTTCACCCAACGGAGGAAAGTTTCACCAAAGTTCAACATTTTAAGACTCTCATAGAGGAAATTCCATTCTACACTATCAAATGCCTTTTGAGAATCGAGGCTGTCGACAAATAACAATAAACCAGGGATGTTTTCGTTGACTGAGAAATCCATTATGTCAAAAATAGATCGAATTGTTTCGCCTATGAAACGATCTTTGACATAGCCTGTTTGATTGTGGTGAATAATGTAGGGTAAAACATTTTTTATTCTTGAAGCAATTACTTTGGATATAATTTTTGCATCTACATTGACAGGAGATATTGGACGCCTGTTTTTGTGAGCGTGACATCTCGCCCCTTTCAAAGCATTCATTTGCACATCTGACAAAGCTCTCACTGATTAATGACCAGAATTTCTATAAAATTCAATAGGTATGCCATCATTGCCTGGGGTTTTATTATTCTGAAAGTTATCAAGAACACGAAAACATTCTTTAGAAAAAATTTTACCTTCGCACGAAGTTTTCTGTTCTTCCGAAAGTTTAGGGATGTTTAAGCTAGATTCAGAAAACGGTTTTCGACATTCCACAACATCAAACATGTTCAAGCCGTTTGCCCAGCGGGCCTTTATAAGATCGACTGACTACACAATAGAAAAATTTATCCTCGCGTTCACGACAAACGGCAACCGTGTGGCTCAAACAAATAAAAATTGATTGATTTCAGCATTTAGTGCTTTTCTGACAAGCAGTAACCTGCCGTTTCACCTAAACGTCTCTGTAGCCTTGACGTGTTTGTGTGTGTGTGTGTGTTATGAAATTATTTCCAATGATACAACTTTGTTGGAATGTAACATTTTTTCGTCGAGCAGAATTTTTGGGCAAAATTCAGGGTTACTGGAAAAACATTTTCCCTCTGATCGAGCAAAACGTCATTCATCAGCACTGTTGGATCCAGCAAAGCTGCCGTTTCGCCCACTGATCTCGAGATGGGTGGATCCACCTCGCTTTGCTGCGAGGTGATACGTTCTGCGCATGATTTTAGTATCGAGGCACAGTAATCTGTCGAGGCGGAAACATTGACATAGTTTGATTGCCCAAGGAGCTGGCTGATACTCTTCACGCTGCCACATGGCTCAATGTTATTCCAGTGAATTGGTTAGCAATGTTGATGATTTCTTGGATTTCCATAGAGTTGAAAAGCAGACAATCGAATTTAAAAGGTCATGGAATACTGGTCCAACTTCATGGCAGGTTCTGCATACAATTTGCGCCTTTGCAAACGATTTTTTTAATGATGATGGGGGCTACATCGTTCTCGGTGTCGATGACAAACCTTTAGAAGACGGTACCGCAAACGTTGTGGGTGTTTCAGCGGAAAGCCTTGATAAAACACAGAAGACTATAACTCAGTTGTGCAAGGGGCACATCAAGCCCGAGTATCAGCCGAGACTGTTACCTAAGGTTAACCGAGACGACAAGCATTTACTTATGATATATGCCACTCCAAGTGAAAATGGACCTCACCAGTGTCGAGAAAGCGCAAAAGGAGGGTTCCAGTATTACATTAGAAAGGGACCGACTACTGCTATAGCCAAGGAAGGTGAGATACAGCAACTTTCCCTGCAGCATAGCAAGTTACCCTTTGATGACAGAAAGGCCATAGATCGAGGTAAGAGGTCCAATTTTCTAAATTAACGGATTCTTTTGTCAATGGCAAAGAGGCAAATACGGTAGTCATTTCAGTGAAAGTACTGTTCAGCGCGGCGGATCTACGTAGACGCATAAATTAAAACCAAGACGTGCGTGACATAAGACCGCAGTCGGCTGGCAAAAAACACGCAAACCTGTACAGCACACACATATATATATATATATATATATATATATATATATATATATATATATATATATATATATATATATATATATATATACTTTA
>JALIRR010001869.1:17500-20000 GCA_023091755.1 Montipora sp. Colony 1 RG-2022 | reverse complement strand
ACAAATGCAAATTCAGCAAGGTACAGATTTTGTTAGCTTGCTTTATGCAAAAACAAATATTGATGCAAAAGTAAATAAATATTGATACACAGTTTTTAGAAAGAGCAGAAGGAAGTTTCCAGGACGGTCGCTCGAGAATAACATATTTACAACATGAAAACAACATTAATTTTGAACCGTGAATATAGAATATAAACAGTCACGATCAGCGACAAACATTTTGGGAGATTTTTGCTACGTTCAGTTTTGTTATTGTACGTTTTGACTGCACAAATAAATCGCAAATCGAAAGTGACATCGCCGGAATTCAGCGGGCGCCGTGATTAAGTTACCGCGGCATGTTTAGTTGCCAAACAGTGAAGCATCTGTGTCAAGTGATGGCAAGATACCGGGTTTTAGTAAGTTTCTTTTTCTGTCAAGTGTTATAAAGTTTGACAATAAATGAGCGAATTCAAAACAAAGATCACAATCGCCCACCATTGTTTCTGCAAAGTCAAAAATTTACTCTCCAAGACGAGGTTATTTATCACCAGGTAATTCCATCATTTTGGAAATAGCAGCTACTTTATTATTCACCGGCGTCACAATTTTTTGCTGATTTTGGGGCTCATTTTGTTGAAACTCAAGCACGCTTCCAACAGACCTGTTTATTTTCATGAAACCTTTCCTGCTTACACAGCAATACTAAAAATATCCTCCCGTATCACGTTTCAACCTTAAGCTCGAAAATTCAATACACAACATGATATTATAATTCACAAAGGCAGAAAATATCACAGAATCCTTTTCCAGCGAAACATTTTATTGAAACAAACAACATAAGATGCACTAAAACGCCATTCGCGTTGCAATGACTTTCCATTGCTGGTTAACGAGAATAACAAACTCACGAGGCAGAATGTATATTTATATTTAATTAAGTTAGCACAACAGAAAAACGCTAACCTCATTTTGACACGAAAATGCTTTACTATTGCCATAAAAACTATCCAGTTAAGCTCGCATATTATAAAACATGATGAATTCATAAAGGCCACCTTTTCCAGCGAACAATTTTTTGAAACAAACCTCTTCCTATTTCATTGCGTGCGTGAAGACAAGAAAGTCAATCGTGTCAAATTACCATGTACTTCAGGTTCAAACCCTTTCCTGAGGAACATTTTCTTTGAATAACAAGAAAATGCTTTACTATTGCCATAAAAACTATCCAGCACACATATCATAAAACATGATGAATTCATAAAGGCCACCTTTTCCAGCGAACAATTTTTTGAAACAAACAACATATTTGCTATTAGAGGCAAAAACCCCTTCCTATTTGATCACAGATCCACTTAAGGTGTTCGATTCGTTCTCTGTCTTTGTTGAACCCATAAGTTACCAGAGAATTTTCCATTTGGTTTCAGTGTTCTACATAACAGCACACTTGGTAAATATTATTTTAGAAATGCAGCTCACTTTGATTTCTGCTCGACGGGCGACAGATTGTTGTCGAAGTCCATTACTCGTCGCTTTTGAGATTCCAGGTGTTGGTTTTCACCGCCTGCCTAGTTTATCCAACTGACTTTCCATTATTGAGCTCCATAAGGGTATATTTTGTTTAAGGATCCACTAAAACGCCATTCGCGTTACATGACTTTCGACGCCATTGCAGGCTACAATAGGTTAATGATTCTACTGTGTCCACCAGAGAAATCTACGCAGTTCCACTACCCTCTCGATCCTAAGAAAATACGCTCAGAAGGCTCTAGTTTGAGTTGTCAGCTAAGATTGATTGATATTGAAGTCCGCCAGGCAGTTTGTTCGATTTCATTGATATTTCTGGTGAATGTGATCTTTGATCATGAGTGCTGTAGAGGACAAAAAACAGGAAAGAACTAAGGCCAAGCAACAGGTCACCAAAGCCTCTCGAAGGTTAACTGGTGCAGTTGACAGGAATGCAGACATTGATGTTTTGACAGCCTTAATGGTTGAACTTGAAAAAATGTATGATGATTTTTGTGTAATAGATGAGGAATACGAAACTCTGGTTTCCAACGAAGAACATGCAGAGCATCAAATTGTTAATGGACTAGACATAACTGCATACCGGGCAAATGTTAATGAAGTATATATAGGGGCCAGAAATGCTTTCACGCAAGCAAAAGCCTCCAAAACATCAAGTGTATCGCCGCCAGGCCCAGTTTCCACACCTGCTGATCCCCTCACACATCCATTAGATCAAAGTGCTTCATTACCAGTACAAGGAACTTTTCAGTCAGGAAACAATGTTAACCCAGATCAACCAGCCATTAGTGTTGTCACAGCGTCTTCACAGACACAGAGTGTTACATTATCGGCAAGTAGTGCTCAAGCCAATAATTTTCCTTTGGGTATAGGATCTATTTACCCTTCAGGTTACAGTGTGGCACCAGCTCCTCAGTACCCATTACCACAGTCGTCCACTCAACAGCCCACTGTGACACATGTATACACTGGACACTTGTCAAGTGTTTTACCA
>JALIRR010001869.1:7500-10000 GCA_023091755.1 Montipora sp. Colony 1 RG-2022 | reverse complement strand
ATTTTCATACATTCTGTTGTCCTTAAATCGAAAAGCGTATCATAACCATAAGCAGAGCAGGGGCGTAGCCAGGATTTTTCAAAGGGAGGGGGGGGGGGGGGGTCACACTGTGTCAAACAGAGGGTACTACGTTGAAAATTGTAGGTTGTTTGCTTAAAAAGGCTTACAAAAGGGGGTGGGGTCACGGGCACCCCAAGACCCCCCTAGCTACGCCCTTGCAGAGGCATTTGGAAATGTTAACTTTTTCGCAACCGCTGGTACGCTCCGGCAAAGTGATGAAGAAAAAATGAAGCGATTCGACCTGGAATAACTCGTGTCCAGTGGGACAATTTTGTGAAAGATCTTTTTTATATAATTTATATATAGGTGTATTAAGAACGGTTATTGCCACATAGGTAAGAACCCCGAGGTTGATTTTCTTGCGCGGTGGGATCTTGTAGTTTGGCACGAACTAGGGTAGTTTCTGAGGTTGCTACTACGACGAAAAGTCGGTCTTAATAAGAAAGATGAAATGTAATCCTCCTTTTCCCTCACATTCTTTACCGTTATATAATTTCAATTATATTTTCCTATTACTATTGTACCGTATCCGTTAATTAAGTCCGTTAAAATCCTTATCTTTAGAGCTGTATCAAGGCACACGCCATATCACTATTCAAATTGTAACGTCTTTGTTAACCGTAGTCATTGCTTGTAAAATCCTGATGAAGAAAGGCAGTGCCTTTCGACATATTGGCTTTTTTCAATATATTCCTTCATCGTTACATCAGCCTTGCTCTTTTTAGCTTTTTAAACCACTTCCAAACGTCAACGATTTTGACACGGCCGGTTTCGAAGTCGTGAAACCGCGTTCGTGTAAACGCTGCCTTATTCGAATACGTCGAAGTGTTGTGGCTGTCCTGTTCTCTCGAGCAGAGCTTTGTGGGTGTCTATAAAACGAAGACCGAAGACCCAAAAACGAAGACCCAAAACGTGCTGAAACGCATTGTTCGGTCTTCGTTTTGTAGAAATGCCCCCTTCAAACTACAAAACGAAGACCCTCACTAAGAAGCTTTATTTCACGCTGAAACAATAAAGTAAAGTAAAGTAACCATATTTAACGTCGATAACTCGTAACAGTAATTCAACTGACAAATCGATAGGGTCCTCGTTATGTAGAAATGCCCTCCTTAAATCTTGCACTTTACATTACACTCTATTCAGTTCACTCTGCACAAAACGAAGACCCTAGTATAATTTCCGTAGTTTAGAGTGCTCCTTTCTTGTGAAGACATTTCACTTGTGCTTGTTTCCACTGGCTTGGGAATTTGCATTCCAAAATACTTCTTTGAGCCTGTGGCATAAAGCAATCTAAAAATGTATCTCCAATAAGGCGCAACTCCCTGCTGGATAAATCATCAGGTCCACTTGCCTTGCCAGGTTTCAAAGGGTTGTAACGCGAGCTATTTTTCGACCACGGCTAGGAAGGTTACCTCGCCTACCTGAGGTCCCCCACCTCCACGTAATCAAGCCCTAAAGCAATAATAAAAAGTTTCCGGGGATGGCGCAGTAGTGAGAGCACTCGCCTCCAACCAATTTGGCCCGGGTTCGATTCTCAGAGTCGGCGTCATATGTGGGTTGAGTTTGTTGGTTCTCTACTCTGCACCGAGAGGTTTTCTCCGGGTACTCCGGTTTCCTCTCCCCTCAAAAACCAACATTTGGCTTGAATTGCATTAAGTGTTAATTTCGGTTTACAGTGTCCCCAATTAGTGCTCCAGTGCTAGAAGAATAGACACTTAAATAAAGTTCCTTTCCTTTCCGCAAAGAACCTGAAACGCAACTGATAAAAGGCGAAAGAAGCCTTTTATCAAGAACCCAGGCCAAACCGAACCAAAAATGGTAGTAGGAAAACCAGGGGCCCATGGGAAAACTAAAACTAGGAAATTAGGAATCGAACAGGCATGCCGAAAGTCAACGCCGCAGATGGATTCGGGGATCAACGAAGTCGGTTCTTGTGTAGTTGAATGCCATTGGTTTTTGAATTTTAGATTTCATTCGAACAAAGAAAGCCACCAGTTGGCAACCAGAGGAAAATTCTCTTCATAGGAAACACAACTGTCTTTACCCGTACAGGAGAGATGTATTACACATTACGTTGCACAATCTCATCCATGTCGTACAGCCAAAAAAGTATCATTATTACTTTCAGCAAGCCAAAGTCCAGGAAAGTCTCTAAGTAGGGTGGCTTTATACAAACTATACATGACGAAATTGAGAAATGATTATCGCACTTATCTGGACAATTTAAGCAATTTTCTCTTATAGACACTTGAGACATTCAAATGGCTTCAACAGGATTCGAGCCCATGACCTAGTGAAGCCACTGTATCAAATTGAATTGAATTGAATCAGATCAAACAGTAACTTGGATTTTTTTTTTTATTTTTATGAGGGGAAAATCGGATCGAGAACTCAGAGAAAACCCTCTTGAGGCAGAATAAAGAAACAAAAGATGCAGCTA
>JALIRR010001868.1:45000-60000 GCA_023091755.1 Montipora sp. Colony 1 RG-2022 | reverse complement strand
TTTAAACTGCTAAAAATGTATTAGTTTGTTAAAAACAAACTGGTATTAATACATGAGCAGATAAATATAAATATTTCTGAACCACATAAAAATGATAATAAACGGTAAAATACAATCATATCACATAAAAATAACTTGAAAAAAAAATCAAGTACTTAAATATTATCTTAACAAATAAAAAGGATACCAATAAGAAATACAATATTTAGTTTACCGTGCATCTATGACTTAATTTGTCCAATTTTAGCAAAAAACTATAAATGGCTTCTTTGAATGATGAAAAGGTTGTAATGTATCTAATTGGTTTTGGTAAATCGTTCTAACCCTTCGCTGCAGCATATTGAAAATTTCTTGTCCAATTGTTTTCTGATTTGCTTTTGGTAAATGTATTGTTGCATTGTCTGTCAAATTTCTCCCGTGCAGACTTGATCGCCGAGGTAGATAGCCTTTTAGTTGGTTTGGACACCTATAATCGTATCATTTGCGGTTCTGGGATCATTTGCGGACCCGTAAAGCATTGCAAATCATAATGCTTTACTAATGTTTTGACTATCTGAATGATTTTGGGTTGGATTAAAGCGACATGTATTGTTGAAAAATCCAACGCTATTTCTCTTCGTGTTAATGAGTAACGTAAACAATTTGCGCACTGGCGAGTCGTAGTAATAAATTGCCTTGGGTTAACCTGCAGGAGCCAGTTATTTTAAAGCCAGTACCGGTAACTGCCTTAGGATGACATGTAACATATGTAACGGAAGATTCACGGAAAACGGAATTTGAAATGTTATGCAGTGGCGTTTGAAGGTAAAGTAGATATTTGTAGACTTTTAATATATGCTTTGATGCACGTTAATATTCCTTGGCATGCCTCTCGCAGTTCAGAGAGTTTTTGTCAGTCTACATTTCTATTTTTATTTCTCGAGAGTTTCAATAGACGAAGCGAAATAAACATGACAGACCGAGTGACCCACACTACAGTACATTTTATCATTTCTCCTGCCCTTACCATTCCGGAAACGAAACAACATTTCAGTCTTTTTTTTGAAATAGTTTCTTGTTGACCCTATCTTATCTAAAACAGCTAAGCAAATTTTATCACTGCGTATTTTCTCACTGTATTTATCTGTATACAGAGAGAGTTTTAACTGTCAGACCTTTTTTGCCCGCACCGTGGAAGAACTTAAAGAATGGTCGTGATAATGATGCCATCGCTGCCATTGTAGGCATTGGTCTATCAACAGTTTTCTATGACCTTCTATTACCTTCCTAATAAGCTCTTATTGGCTAAACACAAAACCTATGGTCTATCGGAAGATAGTATTCTACTTATGGAAAACTGTCTTGCTGATTCCTCAAACTTCGATTTGAACCCGGAAAACTAACCCATGAAATGAAATAGCATCGTTGGAGGGAAAGAAGCCTTAACTAAGATAAATTTCGATCTGCAAACAACATACCATACTGGAAGCCGTGGAGCTTAAGTCTCGCAGCTGTGTTGAGCTTTTTCCTGACTTAAATGTAGGCCACGATATATTGAGAGTGCAGGTGTGTGCGCGCTCTTATAATTTAGCCTGTCCCACCCAGAAATATACCGTAACCAATTACATTGTATTTTTGAAGTACGTGATAAAGTGCAGAGCTTCATGAAGGTTGTCAGCAAGATAGTTACGCAGAAATTTAGAATATTCCAGTCGCAAAGCTCAAAGCAACTGGATTCTTATCCGTCAACAAGATTTTGGAATATATGTATTCTTAGCTTTTCAGTATCTGTGTCTCTCTTATTAACTATACGAAAGGGAGATGGAATTTTGATGCATGGTAGTGCTGAAAATTTGAAACCTAATATCCTAGCGAATATACCTTAATTTATAGGCGGTGGACTGTCAAGACTGAGAAACAAATTGAGACCAGGCTCCAGTTGTTCGAAGGGTGGATAGCGCTATCCACTGGATAAATCACTATCCACTGGATTACTCAATTGGTTTTGCTATTGTTTATCCGCTAGATAGTGATTTATCGGTGTATAGCGTTATCCACCTTTTGAACAACCGAGGTCAGAAGAATTAAATAGTTCTCTAGCATGATTACGTGTGCCAAATTTCATCACCAAGCCTCCCTTCTGAACAATTCTTGTCAAACCTGTTTCAACTTAGCTATATTTCTCGTAGAAATTCCTTTGCTCTCCACTGCTTTGTGAATGCACTGATGAAATTCTCCGTGCGTGTGATTTCAGACTTAAATGAAAAGTAAACAATGTTCCCATTATACGTCAACAAAAAACAAATTCGCTTAAATGTCACTGAATGAATAAATCTTGATTTTGACCCTGTTACAATTCCGCGTTTGACTCTGATCTCATTCCTTTTGAAATTCCGCCCTTTTTCTCTACCAACGTGACCTGTTCCCTCCTTGATTACAACAGCGTTGTTGACAGTTGTTGCTGTGGCCGTAGTTATTTCAGTTGCTCAGACAAAGTATTTGTAAAATACGTGTGATAATTGAAGTTTTGTTTAAAAAAAACGTGAAGGCATGTTACCTTACACCTGTTCATCGTGGCATTCTTCCCCTAAATGAATCGCAAATTTGAAGCAACGTTTGCGTTGAATTGGCTGTTGTTGTTGCATGAGCTCCCTAACCTCTGTCAAAATTACACGTACGTATAATGATATAAACTAATCTGAAACCACTGTCAACTAGCAATAAAAGCCGAACTCTTGACTCTCTAACAGAAGTCATCTGTAAAGGGAATGGAAAGTAAATTCCTTTCATGCACTTCTACAGGTGACAAATTTTAAAGAATTTCTATAATTTCAATTCAGTTGACTTCAACTTGGAATTTTGTGGGACATGTTGAAAAAAGATTTCAATGCGCGTGAACTCTGTTGTGACTCTCTTATGTTACGTAAGAATGTCTGATTAAAGCGGGAATTTAATATGTGTTAAACATTCTCTCACATTCGCTCACTTTGGTGGTTGGTTGGCTGCATCGTTCACAGAAATACAGGCAACTGGATTTTAATGATGCTCTCAATGTGACTACACGATGCAGTTATGAGCTATGCTGTCAGTCGATATTTGACTCTGTGGCTGCGTGATGCAGCTCGAGTCAAATACCCACATTTCACCCTTGTTCACCATAGAGTCTCCAGTAGCTCAGTGGTTAGAGTATCCGTACTAAATTACGGAGGGTCGTGGGTTCGAATCCCATCTGGGGCTCGGCTTTTTCCGAGTTCTTTTTTATCGGCTCTCTTATCGTTATGTTAACGGTTTATTTTCTAAAGAAAAAGAACAGACTCATTCAGTGTTGTCATCTAGTTCGGAAAAGAAGTGGTTTACGTGAAGTTCATCTTGTGCAGAACTGATTTCGTTCTTACCACGATTCTATAATCATTAAATGGATTGTCTATCTACTGAGAAGTTCTCATTCTCTCAAAAAGGGCTGGTGTACAAGACCAGAGCTAATAAGAAAGGAAGGCTAAGTGTCACTGGTCATGCTTTACCCTTTTTTCTCCCCACGAGTTCTAGTGCAATGTTCTCAGTATGGCCATGGCCTGGGAGAATTTTAACGGTTGTAAATCATTTATGTAAAGTGCAGCTTCCATACTTATGTGAAAGCCAGGCCGTTACTTACATTTTAAAATGTGTGTCATTTTCAAATTATTTTAATTTAGTGCCCAAGAAACACGCGGGGAAAAACTTCCTACAGAGCTACAGATGTTTTTCTTGTTGTTATATGCAACTTCCAGACAGTGAACTTGAATTTCAAAGGCTCCGTTTCATGACTTTCTTCGTGTCAAGTTTAGTGCCCAGAAACTCCCGTGGAAAACAGACCTATAGATATCAAATTAAAGAAGCAAATTTTCCTGCTGTTTCGGGCAGGTCAGACAGACAATGATCTAAATTCGGCTGTAAATAAATCGGTATGATGACTTTTGGGCAGAATTACATACAATTGATTACACATGTGTTGTAGGTGATTGGTTCTCAGGTTCTTCGTTTTCGTGGAAGCCATTTTCCCTTGGGTAAAAACCGGACCCCAACACTTGTAATGTCTTCAGCTTTGAATATATTACCCCCTCCTAGCCAGTGTAGCAAGCGTTCTGTGCGAGCGAAGATTTCTGTATTCTGGCCGCGGCAAAAATTGAGGCGAGAAAATAGGTGACCCGTCAACCTATTTTGTCGCCTCAATTTAGTGACTGGATTTGATTTTCGACCCAAAAAAACGTGTTGGTAAAGGGTCGATCGGTGCTCCGACGCTGCCGTCAGCCTCCTACCTTGTCACCAGACAATGAAGAAAAGGGAAAGGCGACTATTTTCCCCGAAACTTCGTGTACGTATTAAGAACAGCAACAACTTGCCACATGGTAAGTTTCATCGATCTTTATTTTAATTTTCTAGCAAATTCCAGACCTAAACTTCGCGTCTTCTCCCCACATGTTCTCTGTAGTTACTCATGGTGTGAAACCCGTATGCCAACACTAGCTAATTTTGGCTTTAGAAAAAGCATTGAGCATAGAGGTTCGCAACGAGACATCATGAATTTACCAGATTTTTTGACAAAAAAGCAAAAAAAGTTCACATGACTTGTCATTTAATATACAGATTAGCAAAATAAAAACGTTCTTAATCGACTCTCACCCTGAGGAATGTTTTTCACACGTTATTAAAATTTTGCTTAATCCTAGCATCGAAGTTCTTATAAAAAGGATCTTATAAAAAAAACAGAGAGTGCCATTACATGAATGGGTCATAAATATAAAGTTTTGACTATCTGAATGATTTTGGGTTAGATTAAAGCGATGTATTGTTGAAAAATCCAACGCTATTTCTTATCGTGTTAATGAGTAACGTAAACAATTTTTGCACTGGCGAGTCGTAGTGATAAATTGGGTTAACCAGGAACCTGTTATTTTAAAGCCAGTACCGGTAACTGCCTAGGTCACGTGTAACACATGTAATGGAAGATTCACGGAAAACACAATTTGAAATGTTATGAAGTGGCATTTGAAGGTCAAATATTAGGTATTGTGCACATACGCTACACAAGTAACTGTTCTTCTCGTCAATGGTTAATATTCCTTGGCAGGCTTCTCCCCGTTCAGAGTTTGCGTCTACATTTCTATCTTTATTTCTCGAGAGTTTTCAATAGACGAAACAAAATAAATATGACAGACCGAGTGACCCACACTACAGTGTTTTATCTTTTCTCCTGCCCTTACCATTCCGGAAACGAAACACCATTTCTTTTTTTTTGAAATAGTTTCTTGTTGACCCTATCTTATCTAAAACAGCTAAGCAAATTTTATCACTGCGTATTTTCTCACTGTATTTATCTGTATACAGCGAGAGTTTTAAGTGTAAGCCCTTATTAGCTAAGCACAAAACCTATGGTCTATCGGAGGATAGTATTCTACTAATGGAAAACTGTCTTGCTGATAGCCTGAGTTTCTGGGGATGAAGTTTGCACCTCCTCAAACTCCGATATGAACCCAGAAAACTAACCCATGAAATGAAATAGCATTGTTGGAGGGAAAGAAACCTTAAATAAGATAAATTTCGATCTGCAAACAACATACCATGCTGGAAGCCGTGGAGCGTAAGTCTCGCAGCTGTATTGAGCTTTTTCCTGACTCAAATGAAGGCCACGATGTATTGAGAGTGGAGATTCGTGCGCGCTCGTATGAATTAGCCTGTCCCACCCAGAAAAATACCGTAACCAATCACATTGTATTATTGAAGTACGTGATAAAGTGCAGAGTTTCATGGAGGTCAGAAGCGCAGACAACTGCTGATGAATAGGCGGGCGAAAGCACGATAGCTGTGCAGAAATTTAGAATATTCCAGTCGCGAAGCTCAAAGCAACTGGATTCTTATCCGTCATCAAGATTTTCGAATATACGTATTCTTAACTTTTCAGTATCTGTATCCCTCTTACTGACTATACCCAAGGGACATGAAATTTTGATCCATGGCAGTGCTGAAAATTTGAACCCTAATATCCTAGCGAATCTAATTTATATGCAGTGGACTCTCAAGACTGAGAAACAAATTGAGACCCGAAGATTTTAATAGTTCTCTAGCATGATTACGTCACAGTGCCAAATTTCACCACCAAGGCTTCCTTCTGAACAATTTTATTCAAACCTTCTTCAACTTAGTTATACTTCACGAGAAAATTCCTTTGCTCTGCACTGCTTTGTGAATGCACTGTTGTAATTCTACCTGCATGTCATTTCAGACTTAAATGGAAACAATGCTCCCATTATACGTAAAAGAAAACTTCACTTGATTTGACTGAAATGACTGAGTCATTTCAAGTGAAGTAGTTCTGGATGGTTCAGAACAAACTGAGATAAAACCATTCGTTGTTGAGTGCCCATGTTGTCAGCATAGCTGTTTTGCAGAGCGCGACAAAGAAACATAAAATAAAGGACATCCCTTAGCACGGTTGTTTTGCTGCATGGGCGTTTGTTGTATCTTTCCATTTCCTAACTCTTTTTTATTTGAGTCCCTACTATCCTAGATGAATCTTGATTTTGACTCTGTTACAATTCTGCGTTTGAGTCTGATCTCATTCCTTCTGAAATTCCGCCCTTTTTCCCTTCCCACAGTTGCTGCTGTGGCCGAAGTTATTTCAGTTGCTCATAAAAAGTATTTGTAAAATACTTGTGATACGTTTTGTTAAAAAAAGGTTTTTCAAGTTTAAAGAAAGCATGTAACCTTACACCTGTACATAGTGGCATTCTTCCCCTACATGAATAGCAAATTTGAAGCAACGTTTGCGTTGAATTGGCCTAACAGAAGTCATATGTAAAGGGAATGGAAAGTAAATTCCTATCATGCACTGGCACAGGTGACAAATTTTAAAGAATATATTTCTATAATTTCAATTCAGTTGACTTTTTGTGGCAAAAACGCAAAAAATGTTCACATGACAGATTAGCAAAATAAAAACGTTCTTAATCGACTCTCAACCTGAGGAATGTTCTTAACAAGTTCTTAAAAGTTTGGTTAATCTCAGCATAGACGTTCTTATAACTAAGTTCTTATAAAAAAACAGAGAGTGCCATTACATGAATGAGCTGGCTTTAATAGCCCTTTGATTTTGTTTCGTTTGAGACGAAACGTATCTATTTTGACTTCAGGGTGAACCATTTACACAATGTGAGGAACAGTGGCCAATCAAAAGAGAATTTGTAATTGAAGATCTAAACATCTATGACTGTAACATGTGAACCTGAAGTGTTGTACGGGTCCGCAAATGATTCCAGGACCAAAAATGATCCGAGAACCGCAAATGATCGCCAAACGGTACCGCAAATCATACGATTAGAGGATCACTAGAGCTGTCCAAACCAACTTTAAGGTTATCTACCTCGGCGATCAAGTCTGCACGGGAGAGATTTCACAGACAATACAATACTACATATAAGCAATTTAGCATAGAGATGTGGAGTTTGACTTTAGTAGTAAGAGGACAGGTAATCTGCAAATCATGACAAATCTCGTTATTCTCTTATTTACATTATACCTTTTCTTTGACACGAGGGTTAATGCGAAATGAAAGCACAACTTTGTCACGAATTTTCTATGATAAAAACTTGTTAAGAAATGCAAAATTTTCGTTAACAGCACACACCAGGCCTACTCCTGAGTATCTGGCTAGAAATCATTTCCTCTGGCCGCGCTTCAGCCATTCGATGAGGGCCAGTCTCGTGCTTCTCAAGTTGCCTCGCTCAGGCCCAAAAAGAATTCTGGGTAATTTTGCCATTCCATGACAAGGGAAGACTTGCGATTCTCATTTCATAGTTTTTTTCATAAGTGTCGGGCTACCCAGTCCTACCAGCAAAATAACCGCATCGATTGAACTTTTTAGCTTTCAAAACTTGCCCAAATTGTATCGATAGGTCCACAGAAAGGCAAGAGAGACAACTTCACTCGTGAACTGCCATGTTTACAACAAAGCATTTTAGGCATCCCATTCTGCATGAAACCATCTCTCACCTCTGTCTCGAGAAGACCAGAAACACACGGTTCTTACGTTACGTTTATGCCTGTAGAATCAACTGAAATCTCAATTCCTTGTAAAAAGTTAACCAGCATCTTAATTTTTTTGGTAGGCTAGGTATCGGAGAGCCTGAACATTTACGCATGCGCATGTGCTGACGGAATGTTTGAACAAGAGAGAAAAATGCAGTACCTCCAGGCGTGGCTCTGGAGCGACGTACCAAACGAGCCATCCCGGGATTTCGGCCCGTGCGATCGCTTTTGGACGCAATTGGCCCTTCGCAGCTTTCTGCTACTGACCTCGCCTCCCGGTACGGCATTGAGGGAGAGCTATGTCGGCCCCTAAACCATATGAGACAAATCCCACGCCTACTCACAGCTCCAGACCGCCCTTGTCATTACAATTTAGGGTGAGATTTTGATCGCTTATATGTTCAAGAAAAAAGTGATTTTATCTGTCATATGGTAAGCACCGGAGTCGCAGATTACAAAGTGTACGCACATGCATGCATAAACTTTATTTAACATCTCGAATTTCAGAATAACTACATGAGGTAATATCTTCGAGACATTACATTTACAGCTAAAATACATAGCACATACAGATACATACTAAATGCATAATATTTAAAGAGATATTAAATCAAAAAGAAAAGCCGCTGTACAAAATTCGTTCCTGGATTCTGTTTGAGGGGCCAACATGTTGTTGTGGCATCCTTCAGTCTATAAGACTATGGAGTAGCACCCTGTGATTTGGATGAGGAGCATCGTCTTGAATGGCTAAAGAGACCAATTCTGCAAAACTGACAAACAAGGACCGAGGGCTGCTGTGAGGTAGAACAAGCTTGCTGTCTGGCTGCTCTTTTTGCTCTGGCTTCATCATTTGCAGTACGAACTGCCTTCTCCCCACTTTCCAGACCTTGTGAAACAATTTGTTTCCACATAGTTCTGTTGTCCGCAAAAGCTTCCCATGACTTCGTGTTGATGTTGCAGGCCTTCATATCACGCTTGCAGACATCCTTAAAGCGAAGGTGAGGTCGACCTCTTCTTCTTGACCCTGTTGCGAGCTCGCCGTAAAGCAGGTCTTTTGGAATGCGGACATCAGCCATCCTGTGGGTATGACCCAGCCAGCGTCGACGGCTTTGACGTAGAAGTGTATACATCGATGGAATCCCTGCTCTGGAGAGGACCTCATTGTTTGGCACTTTGTCTTGCCAAGTAATTCCAAGAATTCTACGAGGAAAAGCTTGGAGCTTCCGTTCTTGAGTGGAATATGTTGTCCAAGATTCACTGCCATACAATAAAGTGCTGATGACACAGGCCTTGTAGACATTGACTTTAGTGGGTATTTTCAGATGTTTGTTTTCCCAAACTCTCTTGGCGAGTTTGGACAGAGTTGTGAAAGCCAAGCCTATGCGCTTACTGATTTCCACATCCAGAGATAAGGTGTCAGTCATTGTAGAGCCTAGATACTGGAACTGATGGACAACTTCTAAGTTTTTCCCATTAATTTTCAGAAGAGGCTGGGCTGGTGTAGCCTGTCCCATAACCTGGGTCTTCTTAAGGCTGATTGTAAGGCCAAACTGATCACAGGAGTTGGAGAACCTGTCAAGTAGCCTTTGAAGTCCGTCTTCTGAGTGGGAGACGAGAGCTGCATCGTCAGCATACAGTAGGTCTCTGATGTTGACTGTCCTCGTCTTTGACTTGGCACGTAATCTCGAGATGTTAAAGAGATGACCGTCAGATCTGGAGTGGAGGTAGACGCCATCAGTTGAAGACTTGAAGGCATGTTTCAAGAGCAGAGAGAAGAAAATACCGAAGAGGATGGGAGCTAACACGCAACCCTGCTTTACACCACTCTTCACTTCAAAGTCGCTGGAGATATCACCATCAAACTGTACAGTGCCTCTCATACCGACATGAAAGGATTTCACTATGCTGAGGAGCTTTGGTAGACATGCTATCAGAGGGAGCATACTAGACAGGCCGTCTCTGCTTACGAGGTCGAAAGCCTTGGTCAGGTCTATGAAAGCCAGATAGAGAGATTGGTTCTGTTCTCTACACTTCTCCTGTAGTTGGCGGACAGAGAAAATCAGTCTACAGTTGACCTCTTTGAGCGAAATCCACACTGGGATTCCGGGTATATCCTCTCTGCGAGTGTTTCCAGCCTATGTAGGACAATGCGGGCGAATAGCTTGCCAGCAATGCTGAGTAGAGAGATACCACGATAGTTGTTGCAGTCGTGTCGGTCCCCCTTGTTCTTGAACAGCGTGACGATGTTGGCATCCTTCATATCTTGAGGTACTGAGCCTTCTAACCAGCATTGCGTTAGGAGCTTGTGCAGGGGCACCAGCAAACTTGACTTGCCACTCTTTAAGACTTCAGCTGGGATACCATCCTTCCCGGCAGCTTTCCCTGATGGCAGCTTATCAATAGCTTTGGAGAGCTCTTCTAATGGTGGTGGCTCATCCAGTATGGGCATCTGCGGGAGACGATCGATGGCGTCAAGGACGGACTGATGAACGATGTTTTCTCTTGAATACAGTTCGGAGTAGTGCTCCACCCATCTTTCAAGTTGTTTTGTTTTGTCTGTGATGATTGTTCCCGACTTTGATTTGATAGGGGCGGTCTTGCTGATTTTGGGACCGGTAGCCTTCTTTATACCTTCAAACATACTATTGATGTTGCCAGTATCTGCAGCTTGCTGGATGTTACTGCTCAGGTCAAACCAGTACTCGTTTATACAGAGCCTGACTTCACGTTGTACATTGCTTCGTGCAGACCTTAGAGCTTGAAGTGACGTTGGAGATGGCTTGTCCTTGTATGCTTGCAGTGCCTTTCGCTTAGATGCAATGATTGGGTCGAGTCTAGCAGAGTTGGAGTCATACCAGTCATTCCTTTGGCCTTCCTTCTTCCTACCAAAGGCTTGGAGTGCAGTAGAGTACATAGTGGTCTTGCGATTATCCCACTGCTCAGTTGAGGGTGCTGCATAGTCCCCTATAAAAGTGGAAGAGAACAGTGCCTCAAAGTTGGTTGACTGGTCTGGATGTCGGGTCTTGGTGACATCAATCTTTGGCTTCCGAACTTGTTTGGCATGGTGAAACTTCCTTGGTTAAAGCCTTATCTTACTGCACACGATGGAGTGATCAGTGTCGCAGTCAGCACTGTGGTAGGATCTCGTAACAAGAAAATTTGTCAAGAAGGCCCGTCTAGCAA
The DNA here is from genome assembly GCA_023091755.1 of Montipora sp. Colony 1 RG-2022. Classification (NCBI taxonomy): domain Eukaryota; kingdom Metazoa; phylum Cnidaria; class Anthozoa; order Scleractinia; family Acroporidae; genus Montipora; species Montipora sp. Colony 1 RG-2022. Next base: position 48,777 of record JALIRR010001868.1, on the reverse strand, counting down.
GAATGAGATCTAACTGGTGCCACTGTTTGCAGCGTGGATGTCTCCAGGACACTCTGTGGTGTGGCTTTGTGCTGAAAAATGTGTTGGTAATGCATAATTCATGATAAGAGCATAGTTCCAGCAGGCGTTGACCATTATCATTGCATTTTCCCACACCAAAATGACCAAGACAACTTGGCCATGCTTCATTGTCACTACCTACTCGTGCGTTGAAGTCACCCAGTATGATCAAAGGTATCCCTAAGCTAAAATCAAAGGTATCCCTAAGCTAATCAAAGGTATCCCTGAGCTAAAATCGGACAAATCAAGTCATAGATTCACGGTTAATATTGCATTTCTTATTGCTATCCTTTTTTATTTGTTAAGATAATATTTATATAGTTATCTTTTTTTATGTGATATGATTGTATTTTATCTTTTATCATTTTTATGTGTTCAGTAATATTTATATTCATTTGCTCATGTATTAATACCAGTTTGTTTTGAACAAACTGATACATTTTTAGCAGTTTGTTATTATTATTATTATTATTATTATTATTATTATTATTATTATTATTATTATTATTGTTATTATATACCAGGACCGCAAATCATCCCGGAACACAAATGATCTCCATTTAGGAGCGCAAATGATCCCGAAAAAAAGTAAGGAATGGCATGGAGGGTACAATGGTCTGGATATAATTTGTTGCGTTTGTTGTAGCTTTCGTAACACTTTTTTATTTGAGTCCCTTCTATCCTGGATAAATCTTGATTTTGACTCTGTTACAATTCCACGTTTGAGTCTGATCTCATTCCTTCTGAAATTCCGCCCTTTTCCTCTTCCCACGTGACTAATTCCCTACTCGATTACAACAGCGTTGTTGACAGTTGCTGCTGTGGCCGTAGCTATTTCAGTTGCTCACATAAAAAGTATTTGTAAAATAGTGTGATAATTAAAGTTTTGTTAAAAAAAACGTTTTTCAAGTTTAAAGAAAGCATGTAACCTTATACCTGTTTATCATGGCATTCTTACCCTACATGAATCGCAAATTTGAAGCAACGTTTGCGTTGAATTGGCTGTTGTCGTTGCATGAGCTCCCTAACCTGTGTCAAAATTACATGTACGTATAATAATATAAACTAATCTGAAACCACTGTCAACTAGCAATATAAGCCGAACTCTTGACTCTCTGTAGGTGAACTCTGTTGTGACTCTCTTGTGTTACGTAAGAACGTCTGTTGAAAGCTGTAATTTTCTTATTGGCTCTCTTATCGTTACGTCAATAGATAATTATTTAAAGAAAAATAACAGATCCATTCAGTGTCGTCATCTAGTCCGGAAAAGAATTGTTTCACGTGAAGTTTATCTTGTGCAGAACTGATTTCATCCTTACCAGGAATCTACAATCATTAAACGGTTTGTCTATCTACTGAGAGGTTTTCGCAGTTTTCATTCTCTCAAAAAGGGCTGGTGTACAGACCAGAGCACGCGAATCGCTCGCGGAACCATCAGCTACGCATACTAGAGAACGCGGAGAAAAAGTATACACTTCCACCTACACATGACGCTGTGTCGAGGAATCGAACCCGGCCCATATTGATTAGAGGCGAGTGATCTCACCATTGGACAACGAAGAGACAACGCACTTCACCAAGAGTGAATCAGATAAGAGTGTTGTTATGGCATGAGTGGGCTCCCCAGCATAGTCACAAATGAGTCTATTTTTAGAATACTCGTTCCCGCGAAAATCAGTTGTCACGTCCCTGAAAAAAAACATGGCAGAAGCAGTCACGCGTGACATTGCTTCTTCTGATTGGTTAATATTGGCGGCCCTCTGTTTGTTTCGCGCGCAAAGTGTATCTGTAAATAAATCTATTTGTGACTATGCTGGGGCAAGACCGCAAAGTGATAGATCAACACTCCTATCTAATTCACTCTCGGCTTCACTGAGGAAAACACTTACACCGGTCGTTGAATGTAGTCACTGTTTCATTTTTTTTTTCTTTTAATCACCACTACACGTTCAGGTTACATATTTGAACAATAATTGACTGTTTAGAGCAGCTTTGCTTTCTCCGCAATCAGCCTTTTGGAGCCTCCTTCAGCTTTTCTTGAAAACTACTGTAAAATAAACAAGTCAAAGGAGGTTTTTCTTCAGTTTTACATCGCTCAATGTAACTGACCAATCACAACAGACAAAACAGACAACAGACAAAACAATCCAACAAACCTATCAGAATTCAAAGTCAACATTTTAAACCGGCGTTTGAGCGTTGGAATTAGTGCTTTTACGTAATCCTTGAATTTGATTGGTCCTTGCTCCTCAGCCAATCAGCAAACGCAGTAGTGCCAAGCAAAGGAATGGACCTTATTCGCGCGTCGGTCATATTGGCCATAGACAATAGATTTTGTACCCCGAGCCTCGAGTTGAAATGTTTGGGAACGAGTTTCGGTGGGGCAAAACAAACGTTTTCAATCCCTCGGGACTTAACATGGCCGCCGTGTGATTAAGGCCCACTACTTCCAAAACATTTCGCCGCTCGATCGCTCGCTCAACCGCCAGCTACGCAGGCTAGAGTACCCGGAGAAAAAGTAGACACTACAACCCGGCTACATTGGTTAGAGGCGAGTGATCTCACCACTGGACAACGAAGAGGCAAGCATAGAAAGTTGGTTAAATAAGACTATTTTTGGCTTCTCTCTTTTAGAGAAATACATCAAGCTGTGATTAATACATCAACTAGAAAAGAGTTAAAGAAGATGTAATACCCACATGGAACTCAGACCAACCAGCATCTAAGTGGATGCTCTACGCACTGCCGTACCTGATACAGGTCTTGATCCAACCACTCTGCGTGCGCAAGTTCAGTAGCCTGTCTACGCTTAACGAATCACTAAAAGCTATGGTAATACGAGCAACAAAAACGTCCAGCTTGTCTCGCAATATTGCTGCGAAGCTAGTCGAAAAGCGATGTTGCGCCTTTTACACTCCCACGCCCAACCTGTCTTGCAACAAAAAAATGTGTTGCAAGTTGCTGCAGCGTGTTGCAGAAAGTAGAACGAACCTCTACTTTCTGCAACAAAATCAACACTTTTTTTTTTGTTTCGAGACAGGTTGTGCGTGGGATGTAAAACGCACAACATCGCTTTTCGACTACTGAGTTTCGCAGCCATTTTGCGAGACAAGTTAGACGCTTTTGTTGCTCGTATTCTACATCTATATGTTCCAGCATTCGGCAAAGTCCCTTTTTGACTTGTGGCTGTTTCTGATTAGGTGGCCTCATACACCACAAACCTTTTTAGAGACATCACCGCCAAGCCGGCCACTTCTGTTGGAGAGAACAGGACAGCCACAACACCGGGGACTTTATCCCCTACTCTTCTCAAATAGTGCTTGGGTTCTTTAACGTCCCACTGGGAACTTATGAGACGGTGCTTGCGGTTTATAGTCCTTATCCGAGAAGACTTGAAAGTCTAACCATTTGCAGATGAAATTACAAAGGCAGCACTTTCTCCTCAGTTATTTTAAGATCCTGAGTGTTGATCCGGTCGGGGTTCGAACCCGCGACCTCCCGCATGACAGCCCGATGCTCAACCAATTGAGCAACTGGTGCGTGGTATTATCGTAGCTTAAGCCATAGATGTATTCAACTCACTCCTGAAGCCAACCCGAGTCGTGTCCGTCGCCGGTATCCGGATAATCCGTCGTACCTCCTCCCCATGTTTCCCAACTTCTCACAGCTGTCTGTGCATCATGATCAGTTCTACAAGATAAAATGTTAAAGAAACGT
>JALIRR010001868.1:17500-40000 GCA_023091755.1 Montipora sp. Colony 1 RG-2022 | reverse complement strand
AACGACAATAGGTGCGAATCCGATTACCTTTGGAAAAAAGTGCAATCTACAGATTACCAGCTTTGAGGTGAATATTTAAGCTAAAAGGGGAAGGCACAAATTCTTTGCAAACTGACAGGTTACCAGGTTACATAAGGTAATAAATTCTGGCCGTCCACTATTTTCTGTGTTTACGATCGTTTCCATTTTAAAGAAAAGATATTAGGAATCTAATGACTTGGCAAAAATCTCTTTTAAACTTTTAATCTGAATATAAACATTGTTTTTGCCCGTACATTCAAAGTTTCAATTTCAGCTCCATATTAAACATAACTTCCCGCGTGGAAGGAAAATATGTCAACCCCGTTTCTGCTCCTGCCAATCGACTCTTTCTGCAACTTTAACTGTTTTTTTTTTTTTTCGATTGCTTCTGATTTTCGTTTGTTTGTTTGTTTGCTTGTTTTTACTCCGACCCAAAATAGAATTCAACAAAGAAAGAACCTTCGAGAAACAAGAATCGTATTAACCTCCAACAGAAATATGGTAACTTTTACACTCTGGTTGTCAATTTTTCAGTGTAATTAGAAAATCACACCCATGTATTACATACAATTAATCACTAAAGTCGTGTACACACTATTTAAATTTAATTTAATTTTTTTTGTAGTTAAGATGTGAGTGGCTTTTTTCGTAATAAAAAGTGATCAAACACTTTCGATCAAATTTAAAGTTGCCTTTGTCGCCATTGCTCTCTTTCCTGTGGCTGCTGTTGTTGTTTTTTTTTTTAATTTATCGGTTTCCTTTTCTTTTGTAATTTCAATATCCCTCCGCCCATATCTTTCTAAGGATATGACAAAACTCGTTATGACGAAAAACGAAAAAAATAAACTCCATTGGCTTGAACACCCCACTGAGCTAAGCTAGAATTGTCACTTGTGAAACTTTTTACTTCTGATTCGTGATCTAAAATTTATAATACTATATTCATTGCTTCGTCACAAAGCACCGGGGCTGGTAGTTTACTGTCAAGAATTAAAGTTTTACTATCTTTCGTTGCCAAAGAAACCTTTCGACACACAAAACGTAATCAGTACTTTCTATCTTGTCACATTCTTTACTCCACAAATCATTCGCTTAAATTTAGAGTTATAGTGTTTCTTTGATTACTTATTTTTCATCAAAAAAAGTTTCCAGGTTAAGATTAAGACGAGGCATCGGTGTCATGGAAAGAATTATTAGAGTCCCTTTTTTTTATGTCCGTGAATTTTCTTCGATCTGCGCGTGAGAAATCTGTGCGAGTTTAAATTAGTGAGTCTGGAATATCCGGGTAAGTTAATGTGTGAGAAAGTGTAGGCTATCTTTAACTACTTCTCACACTAAAACATGTAAGGGCAATAATCAATTTCGTTAATGCCACTTGGAGCGAGCGCGATACCCACTAGTGAGGGATGGGGCTGGTTATCGGTATCTGTAATCTTATTGTGCCTACCAGTAGCTAATTTGAAACTAGCGGACCGTATTCTTCAATGCAGTGTGTTTTATTGTTTGGTTTAAAAGTATGAAGATATACTAAATGGATTACTAACCTCGTTTTCTCGAGCCGTACTGTTCTCGCTTTTCCAATCTGTCAATTGATGTCCTCAGTGTTTCGCTCTAGCGCAATAGAAAGACGCAGCGAGGAGAACGCGGTTGAGCCTGCAGTTCCGATTGCGCGGGAAAGATCAGGGAAAACGTGCTCCAAAAGCTCGGCATAAAAGCCCAGAAGTTGGTGAGCAGTTCCTTTATGATTCTATCTAATAAGTATGTGTATTTTTTACCAAAGAATTGGCCTTCCATTGTTTAGAAATGAGATATATATATTTAGAAGACTGACATGGTTGACTCAGGTTCATTTCAAAAGCGTGTATTCTTTTGTGTGTGCAATGATTCAATTCCACGATCACAAAATAATCCCGATTTGCTGAAAACTGTTATTGAAGACAGAATGTTGCTCTGAACTTGCCCAAGTTACGAAGGAAGAGCTCAAATGTTGGCCGAAATACGAAAAAGTGCTACTTTTTTGCTCCAAATCGAAAATCTGTTTTACAAATTCGAAACGGGCCAAGACTCGGTGAAAAGATGTACACGGTTGGACTGGAACGAACATGGATTAGAGGCTAACAAACGAGAATCGAGCCTCCATCGCACGTTCGTGCCAGTTCAACCGTGTTTGACGTGAGTGGGTTTTTTTGTGATTTACAAACCTAGACGGTGACTGTCAGAAACTGGAACCCAGAAAATCACACGGGTTATCACGTTCAAAATTTTAAAGATCGTCTCTTAACCAAAGTGGTGCCATTCTCGACTTATCTTGAAAAAACGGATAATATCTTAAATGAAGTTATCCTGCGATAACAGGGCATACACCATGATCCGGTGAAATGAATTCACCAACCTGTATTGGGTGAAGTGCCTGTTCCTTTATACTCGAGAGTTAGTTTTAAATTCTGGAATACCTTTATCGACTTTATCCCGTGGTTTAGGAAATCAATTCATCCAAAGCAATATGGGGAAAGGTGTGATTCAGGGATGAAAATCAAGGATCATTGCCGTGTTCTGAGTAAAATCTCTTTTAAGAAAAATGCCAACCAAAAGACAAAAAAACTCCATTCTGTAATTTTGAATGAAAAGGAATAATTTTAATTAAATGTTATCTTTTTTGTTCATATGTTTATTTTAAATTTTATAATCTTCCTTAAAGCTTTCCTGTATACATGTCTTTGTGAATGGTGTTCTCAGACATAACTAACGAAAATAAGCCCGATTTATCACATCAAACGTTTTGATCTAGTTAGCGGTGTAGCTGAGTCTTTTACTAAGGAAGTCTCTTACAGACAAGTCCACAGTGCCAACCCGGACGAATAGCGTCACAACGAAGATCATTCCAAAATCCAGACGCTCTGTTTGGCAGACAATCTGTTCGCCGAGTATACATGTGACCACATAGTTCCGCCTCTCCTCCATTCGGTTCATTTGGGGCCCAGTTTGTGTAAACGGGAATAGAATGGTCAGACCATATAAAGTCGTTTATGCGCGATCAGGACCTGTTCCACTGACGGGGCTTGTTTTCTTGCTAGCGCCAAGACAAATTCATTTTCCTCAAGGCTGTTTATTTTGACCAACTCTCCTTCCAGTTCGTGACAGTAAGCTTGTGCCTGATGCCAGTTCTTGATGGAGCTATTAACGAGGTAACAGTAGCTGTTGAACATCGTCCAGTCTCTTGGGCAAGGAGTACCTGCAATGTTTGTCAAAAACAAATCAACGCATAATTTACACGACATTATTGTCGACGTTAATGGGTACTGCAAACTTTTACACGGTTTTTTTAATCGTATTCCTGAAGCCTTCACCTCTCATCTCTATAAAATTTGTATCGTTTCCGGGATTTTCCGAGGTTAAATATCCTTAAAAACCGACGTTTCGACCAGTTTCATGGTTGTCTTCAGGTTGTTTTAAATTGCTATCAATTTAGTCGTTCAGCTTGGTAACCGCACATGACGTATCGTGATCATTGCACGAGGTGTAAATAATACCAAAATGCAGTCTGAGGCCTGTCAATTACTTTTACTTTTGCGATAATTCACTGTCTACTACAATCTTTTTCACGGTCGAAGAAGGAGTTTAGGATTGGTTTCCATGTTTCAACATGGTCAAAATTGTTAAGGACTCTCATTCCGCGATGTTTCTGTCGTAGTTCGCCAATTTTGGTTTTTATATATATATATGAGCGAATGTGAGAATGATATACACATATGAAATGAATTTGTTGATAGAACTCATTGAGAACTCCGAAAAATCCGTGCTCCATGCAGATGGGATTCGAACCCACGACCCTCCGTGATCTAGTACGGATGCTCTAACCACTGAGCTACTGGAGACTCTGTGGTGAGCAAGGGTGAAATGTGGGTCTTTGAATCAAGCTGCATCACGCAGCTACAAAGTCAAAGAACGACTGACAGCATAGCTCATAACTGCATCGAGCAGTCAACCCTGAAGCATATCTAAGATGCGGCCAACCAACCACCCAAGTGAGCGAATGTGAGAATGATATACACATTTGAAATGAGTTTGTTGATAGAACCCATTGGTTGGCCGCATCTTAGATATGCTTCAGGGTGACTGCGCGATGCATTTATGAGCTATGCTGTCAGTCGTTCTTTGACTCTGTACATTTCACCCTTCAGGCTCACCATAGAGTCTCCAGTAGCTCAGTGGTTAGAGCATCCGACTATTAAATCACGGAGGGTCGTGGTTTCAAATCCCATCTGGGGCTCGGATTTTTCCGAGTTCCCAATGGGTTCTATCAACAAATTTATTTTTTATATATTTTGGTTTTGTTCATATGTCAATATGTTTTTATAGAAAAATAAATAACGAAGAGAACCGTCTGTTTAGGTTAAGCATGTTCGTCGTTGTAGTGGTAAAGACACAGTACTAAAGATCTGGAGGGTCCGATTTCGAGTACCGGTCAGTGTATTGTACAGTTCTTGATCTTTGTTCTCTTACTACGCTGCAATTTTGAGATTGAATGGATAAGTGTATACGAAACGAAAACAAGATTTGTTGAGATGCGTTAGAATGAGCTTGAGGTAAGGTATAGGTGTTTTCAATCCTTTTTGGGTGTTTGATAGCTCCTTGAAGGTCTTGAAACTAGGTAGAGTGCATATTCGGCCTAAATAAAATGAGGATCACCAATCAAAACCTATGTAGCGAGAACGAATTTTACCGCGGGCAACGTAACATACATGCTCCAGGATCCAATACGTCATGCGCATCAAATGAGTAAATGTAACTATATCTGTAATCGTAAATGGTGTAATAGACTTGTGAGAAAGACTAGCAACTATAGCTTATTATCGGAATAAAAATTTGATAAACTCTTCCCCCAAACTAATTAGTAGAGACAAAGTGTTACGTACCAAAAGACCATCTGGTTAAAGCTTGTGTAAAGATTTTCTGCATCAAAGGATGATTTGAAGCTAGCATTACAAAAAAACCATTCAAATATGAGAGATTTAGGTGTAAGGATACACTGAATGATGAATCTTTCAAATGTGACGCAATCAAAATATATGCCAGCAACACAACCACTGGGCTACTCAATACCTGATACATGTGTAATGATTATACAAAGCACGATAAGTGGATACTTTTTCATCACAGCGCGGATTCCCATCTGGCAACAGATAAAGAAAGTTGCATATTAGAAGTACGTTAGTAGATTTTGGTTTGACACTCGATGGCGGGATCGAAACTAATCTGACTAATGGCGTGACTCAATATGTTGTGGAATAAAAACCTTGCTTCGTTATGGTCGAATTTAGTAAACGCGATGGTCTAACTGTGAAATGGCGCACAATAACGCGTTTCCTGATTCTAAATATAAAATTCACTTTTGAAAGATCTTAAAATATCCCAGATCATCCGATCAAGAGTATCGAAAATGTTAGACGAAAACGCATAAATTCTGCCAAAAACCTCTTGGAGACATCGTTGGAAGAAACAGCCACTTTTTGCTGGAAAGAATATTAGGACAGAACACAACACCAGGTCCCAGTTGTTGAAAAGGTGGATAACGCTATCCACTGGATAAATCACTATCCAGCGGATAGAGCGGTTTTCAATTGAGTGTCGAAAGTAATTAGTTAATTACTTTGGTTTATGATTACTTCACTCAGTGATTGGTTCAAAGTTCTCACGCCACTTTTTCAACCAATCAGAAGTGAAACCAAAACCAATTGTGGCTCGCGCGTGCACATTTTCCCGCGCTTTGTGACGGCTACGTGTAATTACTTCGAGTTTTGATTGGTTTACTGGATGGTCTCCGTCCTTTTTGATTGGCCAAAGTAATTACTTTGGTTTTGGTTTTACGACACTCATTCGAAAACCGCTCTAAACACTAGCAAAACCAATTGAATTATCCAGTGGATAGTGAGGATTTATCCACCCTTCGAACAACGGGGCCCTGGACGTCTTTAATTAAACATCTCTTAACCACTGCATGAAACTTTTGAAATGCCCGCCTAAGGCTATAGTTGAAATTTGTTCGTTTAGGGCGAGGGTGAGTGGGGGAGGCAATAAATTTCTTTTAACGTTTACAAACGGCTGTAACTGAGGGGGTGGCTTTTGCCGAAGCAGGTTTGTTGCAGGTTAGCATTTGTATGTTGTTAATGGTGTGAGGTAAGCTTTTTATAACCTCTATGTTATGTCTGTGCCTGCTTCGAAATGTTTCTCCATATTACCTCGTTCAATTGAAATATGAAAAGAAAATAGAATATTTGAATTTTGCTCGAGTGCGACCTCAGATGAACATAAATGTTCTAAGACAACGTTCGCCAACGCGTTCTCACTTTTGGTTTAATTTAAAAGTGCAATTATGCCATTCATTCTTGTTAACGATTTCGTGGACACTAAACATTTTAAAGTAAACAGGCGCGATTTTGAAGGCAAGCCATATAAGTCTTCATTTTTAAACTCAGTCATTCTACGAAATAATGAGCCTGATTGTAATTGTTTACTTTCCAAAGAATTAAGAGAGCATTCTCTCAATTTCCGCTCCCTTCAGCTCAGACAAGATAAACACTCTATACGTCTGTTTAGGGAAAGGCGCAGTGGTTAGAGAACTAGTCTCCCACCAATGTGGCCCGGGTTCGATTCCAAGATTGAGCGTCAAATGTTGGTTGAGATCGTTGGTACTCTCCTCTGCACCGAGAGGTTTTTCTCCGGGTACTCCAGTTTCCCCCTCTCCTCAAATATCAACATTTGATCTGATTTGCATTAATTTCATGATTTCGGTGTTCCCCATTAGTGCTCCAGCACTAGCTGACTAGATAATTTTAAATCAAGCTCCTTTCCTTTTCCTTTCAGTAAAATGCAATGCAGTTACTTCATGATGGTTCCATAAATTATGTCGAAAGACAATTTTGCGGCTATATCTTCATCTTAACGGTTTTTAGCACACATTTTCCATATGAAAATGCAAATAAAAATAATTAACGCGAATTCCAAGCCAAGACCCGCCACAGAAACTATGTCTTCTTAAATTTGCCGCAAACCGCTTTTTGCTTCAGGCTGCAGAGCATGCCTTGACTGACGTCTATTACAAATACTAATAGACAGCAATGAACTCAGAGCGAAAGAGAAGAATACCGGTATATAGTGCAGGAGTGAAGACCTGTAAGCTGTTTGAGAAGATCATTTTCAAAACTATCTGAGTTCATCAAATTGAATGAAGCACAAAACGAATATAATTTGTCTCTTATTTACATCCTAAAAGGTATTTCAAGGGGTTCGTTTTTGATAAATTATACAAGACGATATTTTCTCGACATTTTATCTTTCTACTTTGAGAGACTTAACTCGCTCCGCCCTTACTGAATTAAGCCTATATATAAATACATTAACATTTTTGACAACTACAGGTAATTTAGAAAACAGACTTTGTACCGGAAAAGGGAAAATTATGATAACGCCAGCTTCATCTAGATATAAAAGTGCTTTGAGATATCTGCATTGGAGGTCAGGGTACAGCAAGCTGAGCTATTTATAGACTTGTGATATTGCAATTGTGAATGTCGTTCATGATGTAGAGCTTTTGATATCAGTCTTCACTAAAAACTACCAATAATGACAGCACCGTGAGGTTGACTGTTAAGCCCTTAAGTAACCTTGAAAAAAGTCAAGCATACCTTTCCAAACTGTTATTCAGCCCCAGAGTTTCGTAGTTTTCGAAAGCCAACTCTATACTTATGAAATATTAATTCCGTTCGCTAAACTATCGCGTTACCTGGCGAAGATATCTTCATATGCATTGGCTGAGCGATTTCGGAAAGCCGTGTATGACTCGAAGGGGGTTTTCCATGAGAAAGCGCGTCTTTTTTACGTTATATCAAGTCCGCCAAGAATTACGATAGTCATTTCAAGGTATTTGCAGTGTTTTCAAGTGATTTTGTAGATTATTTAAAAATACAGCTTAATTTGAAAAGCTCCTCAAACACCTACGCTCAACATGTTGTATTATAGAAAGTTTTGTGGCATTAATTTTCAACTTCATGGAGGCGGGGAGAAAATTTCCAACGGAAACCAAAGTAGTATTTGTCACCCGTGTCCCTCATTTTGGAGATGAGCGGAACATCTGTGACAATAATAAGACAGTTTTGAAGACAGGATTTGAAGGACAATTCGTGTTTTTATCCACTCTCATCAACCCCGCCATCTTCTGGTTTGGTAAATCAAGGGTGATTTAGTGGACAGGCCTCATGACCAAGGACAATATTTCCTTTCTGACCGTATTCCTTTTACTAACCGAATTCTCTTTTGGGAGAACAATTATGGACAGTTTGGTTGCTGTTCTGACACGTAAACATAGTAATGCAACTGAAGCATTATGTTCATATCGTAGTATCCGTACTTGATTATCATTAGAATTTGGAATCTCAGTTGAGATAAGCATCTTAAGCTGGCCGGGATACGCCGTAAAAAGTGAAGGAAATTATTTCAGAAATTTCATCATTATTATTCGAATAAAGGTCCAGTGCGTAATTCAAATATATCGATCAATCATGAAAAAGTTTTAAAACTACAGTGATCTGAGCAAAATAAAACTGAATTGTAAATTTTCCCTTCAACCACAATGCATCGATAAATAGAAAAGAAAAACATTGCGGTTAATGTATATCAGTAATGCATGCATCATATTCAAATAATCACTGAGAAAGGATATCAAGCTTTAAAGGAGAAACCAAGGAAATTTCCACCGGTATATATTGTCAAGGAGAAGGCACACAAATCACTTCTACGACCACACTTAGAATATGCCAGTTAGTACGTAGTGTATGGGACCCATACCTGACCCATACCTCGTTACTAGAAAAAGTACAGCGCAGATAGGACGATGGGTAAAATCTTGATACTCAAGGTCCCGGAGGTCGTTACGAACTTATTTAATGAGCTGGGGTGGGTGCCATTAAACTCAAGCTCGACTGTTATGTGGAGAGTCATCAATATTGTGGTTAGTCTTTCTACGACAGCCCATGTAATTCAGAAACAGAGAGTCACAAGGCAGTTCCATCCTAAGAAGTTTGTCACGTTCAGCTATCAGCTTCTAGCAATGTTTATAAGTACAGTTTTGTATCAAGAACTGTGGAGGTCTGGAATGACTTAAGTATGATATTATTGGATCGGGGAGCGACCACACTGAGCGCATTTTAACGTGCGGTTTCAGAGATTGATATTGATCTAGAATGACCCTAGTTTTACGTCAATAGCAGGGTGTGAACTTGCTCTGACTTGATTAGTTTATTTTTTTCTCCTAATATATTTATCTAACAGAATTCAGTTATATTTACTGTCGAATTTCATTTTATTTAATAAGCTGGACTATAGAGTGCTGACCAATTCACATGCACCTTTGTGAATTAAATACATCTCATTCGATGGTTTAACATATAGTACGGACGGATATTTTGCGAGTTGCGTAGTATTTTTCCGAGCCCCGCAGGGGCGAGGAAAAATACAATCGATGAGCAAAATGTCTGCGAGTATTGTATGTTAAACCATCGAATAAGAGATTTATTGTTCCACTACAAAAAGGTGTTATTTTGATTCAATTTTATCTGGTAGGAGTATTTCTAAAAAAATGCATCATCTGTCCTTCAGGGCGCTTGCGAACGATGTAAACAGCACAGGAAGCCAGCCAAATACACTACAGTGTATTACCGTGTCATATTTTGCGCTTTCTCTTGACTAAATATGGTAAATTAAAATGGCGTAATAGTGGAATAATAAAATTATAGATCTAACTCCCACCCCCCATCCCCTAACAACTGTACTTGGGTCAGATGGGTTCGTCATTTTACTCCGTCCAAGGGAAAACTGTGCAGCAAGGAACGAGAGGTTTCATGATTGAGATATCATTTCAGGATTACATCATCTCCATACGAATGCCATTTTTGGAATTTCAGATACACATTACATCTTACTCTTCATTTTGCATTTGAATATATAGGCCATTCCGGAATTGTGCAGGGAACTGGGAGGAGTTTCACATTTGAACCAATCGATAAATTGACACCATAACATGAAAGATAACTTTGAGATTGGCCATCTGTCCAAGTTTGATGCTTTTAGGTCGAATAGAGACCAAGTTACGGACTTTAAAACATAGTTAAAGATGCATACAAACGCCTCTAATTTTGAGGCTGCGTCGCCAATAACTATATTAAAATTTTAAGAGTTTATATGGTTCCCGAATGGCCTATACGACCGTGAAGCCATCTTTCTAGCGACCGACCCAATCGGGCTAGAATGCACATTAGAAACCGCACATGCTCAGTCCAACACTTCGCACAGTGCACCAATACAGTCCAAGTACAAATCACACGGAAGACAAAATTAATATATTTTCAAATATATCGCTTGCAAACTTTCTAATGCTGAGGAGGACCTCAGAAATATTGCCGTAAAGGAAGGGATGTCATGTTTGACGTACGCTATCTTTGTGCCCTCAGGGACACGTATCTGATGAAAGGTAGTTTGGGACCTCAGTGCTGATATAAGCGTTTCGCAGGTTGAAATCCTGATGTGGATAGTCTTGGGGTGCGTTCGATTGACCGTATTCCGGAATAGGAATACATGGAATACAAGTTAGAGGTCCTCCGTTTTTACGGAGATTCACTTGAAAATTGTCAAACACCTGCTAAAATGCTATTTTAAACATATTTTTATTGTCCTTGCTGTTTTGAAACGCGCCAAACATACCGTTTTAATCATCACTCCACGTATTCTTGTTCCGGAATAGGGTCAATCGAACGCGCCCTCGGTATGATCCTGTTTTACGCTTTGGTGCGCGCATGCGCAAATATTATAGAACTCGCTCGTCAGCCCGCTCTGATGCTAACCAATCATATTTGATACGTAATAGTTGCCTGCTGAATTGCGACGATTAGTATAAGTCAACAAAATTCTATATCATAAATTTTCAGTGGAACGACACTCGCTAATTCTACCACAGCCAGGCACTTTCTTCTATGTAGGTATGCCTTCTTTGAGAAACTCTTTCAGGCCAGCTGTTCTTGGAGATATCTACTCTTTTTCTCGATGGCTTCTAGCATTCTTGTCCCACGACTTCCTAGAGTCAGTCTTTACTTGAAGGTTGTTGGCTTTCAGTCTAGTACTTTAATGCCAGGCTAACGGGGCTCCACGCCGCAAAGCGACCTGGGGCAGAGCCCCGTATATTGGAGAATATGGTCAGCCCTTTTTAGGGGTGCAGGGATTGCGCAGTAGTGAGAGCACTTCCCTCCCACCAATGTTGCCCGGATTCGATTCGGCGTCATATGTGGGTTGAGTTTGTTGTAACTTTCTAACCAAGGACCAGCGTAACAAAACAGAATTGAGTTTGTCAGTTGTCTACTGCACCGCGAGCTTTTTATCCGGGTACGCCGGCTTTCCCTCTCCTCAAAAGCAATCATTTAACTTGATTTGCGTTAATTGTTACTTTCAGTTTACACTGAGTGTCCCCAATTAGTGCTCTTTCGCTAGAACGACTAGACACTTACTGATAAAGTTGCTTTCCTTTCCAAATGTTAAAGTTAGTGGAAGATTTGTACAAATTCCAGTTATTAATGAATACTTATCCTGTCTCTTAGACATGGGGAGGAGAATTTTTCTTATATTTATGTCCCACTCGGCAGGGACTTAATATGGTTTTCTTGATCATGAAAGCGTCTGATTCTGCAGAGGATTTTTATGTGTCTCCTTTCTCCCTCAGCCGTGCAGGGAGTGTCACCTTGGAGACTGATATTTCAAATGGATCTAAATCGATGATGTTGACAACGATGGCCCAATAAATGTTCGTAAGTTTGAAAAGCGGAAAAGAGGTCACAAAACTACATGATCACTAACGTCACCAACAGAGGGCCATCCGTCGGAAAATAAAGTATCGACACCTATTAAAATGGAATCCTTCCATTCCATACTTCCTGCATTGGCTCTCAAGGGCTATAAACGCCGGAAAAATGAATTCACAAATCCTTCTCACGCATGTATGTTTCTTAAACTATTCCCATCAAAAATTACAATGGGTCTGTTTAGTTTATCACAACTGCTACAGCTTTTGCAAAAACACGAAATAGAAGGTAATGACATGAATGTGATAAAGAGCGCTGTTTTCTGTTGTTTTTTTTTTTTTCGAGAGAGAAGCGATGGAGCAAAAAAACACGAGTCTCAAGATGAATAATTTGAAATGTTCCTATTTCATCTTGTGTGAGATTTGTATCCTCGGAGATCTAGGGGCAGTCAGTCGGGCAAGGAGAAATAAGGCGACGACTTGAAAACTTTCGTCGCCGTATCTCCTGTCCCGACTGATAGACTATGACGACTGCCCTGGGTCTCCAAGGATTTTTGAAAGAAGACTCCCCGCGAATTGAATTATGGTCCATTTCCTGTGATGGTTCGATCGTTCTGTTTTTATGCATGATAGCAGGTAACCTCAACGCGAAATATTGAAAAATTTCTTGTGGAATATTTTCCATAAATGCCTTAGGATTAAGGGGGAAGGCATGCTGAGTTCATAGTATCGGAGAACTTTCAGGTAAGCCTAAATGTCGCGTGCGAGAATGCTGCTAGTCTCAGGACAATTTTCGGTCTACGAGCGATTTTTAAGGATTGTGAAATCAACACGCAAAACAAATTACTTGTTTAGAAGATGTCCAGCTTTAAGTCGAAAAAATATTGATGGGTGCTGCTTGTTGATTGTAGTAGAGTCTCATTTCGAACTTCATCGTTCGGCGGTTCCTGGTAAAATTATGAAACAAGCAATGTCAGATCTTATTGTGGGCCGTACCAAAAAGCTCGCGCAGTTACTTTCTATCCGTTTACTTTATTTTGGATCTTGCTCTTGATTGCTTTCTGTTGTGGATGAAACTTTGTGAGAGAAAAAGAAAAAATTCATTCGGACATAAATTAAACTGCATATAAATGGGGGAATTATAAAACTTAGTGTCTTGTATTGTTTCGCCGGCTTTTTGGCCAAGCCGATGAGTTTTTCGAAGCTGTCCACCGTAGAATACAAATTCTTATGTTTGTTTTTTTTTCCTAAGTAAACTTGCAAGTCTTGCCTAACAATTTTATGATATCGTGCTTTGTTATCATTAGCTTAGCTGTATGCGTCCACCGTTGTCCTGGAATTTTTTTAGTTGCCAAGGTGTTGAAATGATTTACTCGCTTTCTTAATTAATTTGCAGGTGAGCTGTGTTACTTCAAGTTTTTATTCATAGTGCATAACCGATTTGTCGAGATCAAGGGACAAAATACAAAGAGGAAGAGCTGTAGAACTTGAAGGGCCAGTTGCTTTGTTGAGATGGCCGCCATGGATGAATCAAACTCGCAACCATCTTCTGAAATCTATGGCGCTTTAAGAAACTTCGAAATTGAAAAGAAAATTGGACGAGGCCAGTTCAGTGTCGTATATAAAGCGAGATGTCTAGTGGACAACTCGGCAATCGCACTAAAGAAAGTCCAGGTAACGTACGTACTTGCATTTACACGTGTACATATCGTAAATTTAGCGAATATGTTTAATAAAATGACGCATCCTTTTTGTGGTTATAGTTATACAGCTTGCACTCCAGTTTTAAAGGTAGTTTGATTAATTTCTTGTACCTACTAAAAAATAATCAGAACTTGAGCTTTTTATATTTTTACCATATTTCTCATCCGAATTTTGTGATTTAATATATATAGGGAATAACGATTCTGGAATGATGACAATATTATTTCCTGTAACTCCGGGAAGTGGTATTAGAGATTTTTTGAAACATTTTTATTGAAGTTTATATTTAGTAGAGCTGGCAAAATCCATAGACATTAGTTTGGCTAAGATAACAGAAAAGGCATTAAAAGATGTTCTTTTAATAAAAATAAACTAAGGCAATAATTCAAGTCTGACAAAAAAAAAATCAATATTTTATAGTTAATCTTGGATAATGCAGAAAGCTCTTTAATTTTCCACATCTTGGTCGTGCTGCCAGGTGCTCTTTAAAAATTGCAGACAGATATTTGCATTTTTCATTAGGTTGATGAGAGTTCTGTTTTCTTGTCTGGTTTAAATTCTAGTCTGTTATTGATATTGAATTCAGTGAAATCCATAAAGGCAGCTGCAGTGCTCAAAATCAGCGGTAGTCCAGTCGACCCAGACGACCAGAAGGTTTACTGGGCAACCAGTTTTTGGTAAAAATTAATCACAAGCAGCACCCGACTTACATGTTGCTTAAATTCTATTGTCAATGTCCAATGGTAGTGTGAAGTTAATAATAATACGCAACTGAGCATTTTCCTGTGTTTTGAATTTCCGTGGCTTTTACAAAACATTGTCAGATAGGAAAATCACATTTACATGTAGGCAATGGAAAACTTAAGGACGTTTGTGCGTTTTAACATTGATTTTTTCCTGAAAATTTTACCATTGAAAGATGATGAGTTAGTGATGTCAGAAATGTAAAAAAAAATGGGGGGTCACTGACTTCATTTTGGAGAGAACTTGCCCGGAAGAACACCCCAAATCTGAAAAAATCTGTAAGCTCAAAAATATTGCAATTACATCTTTGAAGTGAAATGTTCTCTACCAAACTTTGTTTAAGTGGACCCATCGAGTGAATTTAGTTAACTGTTGAGGTTCCTTAAAGAACAAATTCGCATTTAGCGACCATAGTTTCATGCGCCTTGCAGCCGCAAGATGGCAGGATTCCATGTCCCGAGGACAGAAATCTTGAAATTTCTTTAACTTCCCACATTGATTTTTTGTTCATTTAAATTGTAAATAAAATCTGTTTCTGAAAAGAAAAGTGGGGGTCACTGAACATCCAAGATTGTTAAATCCAAGCAAAGCTATAGCAATGGCCATCTGCCCTATCATTGTTCATTTTAGTACTTAGCGCACGCGCTCGATGCTTGACGTGGCATGTGAATTTGCTTGCACTCCAAGGATGCGCAGTAGCAATGGGCGCAAACGTCCTTAAACCCAGACTTCCACAAGAAACCACAGGCACACACTAAGATACTACAACCTATAACCTGTACGTTGTGCAATAAATTGTACATTGGCAAGACAGGTAGATGACTAGGCGACCGATTCCGCAAAAACCTTAAAATTGCGATGTTGAGAAAAATGACAAGGATGCATCTATTAGCCAGTCGCTCGTCATTTTAATCTCCCAGTAACCACTCCAAAAAACACATAGCTATCTGCGCCCTTTCCCTACGTCAAGGTACGATGGAAAGCCGCAAGAATCCGCAAGAATCCAAATCGGCATCCTTAATTAACGTGCGCTTTTCATGTAACTAATGTGTTCCTATTTTTCATGTTGCCATGTTACCACCAATAGTGTAGCTCCTACTCCACTATAAAAACTACACACAACCCATAATTCCTCGATTCGCTCTGACGAAGGGCTAACGCTCGAAACGTCAGCTTTTAGAATCTCCGTACGGTGGTCAAATTTTTGTATACTACTTCCCCACCGACGCAGCACCACAGTTTCTTTAGAAACTACCGCCTGCACGGATTTATCAGGGCAACCTAATTCATGGATTTGGTTGCCTCGCTCTTGAAACAGGGACAACCTGGAATTTTTTCTTAATTTCGAGCACTGCCTAAGAGTATTGGCTAGCCTTCTTAATTAAGCATCACCTGAGAGTGAATTTTGTTTATCTATTCTCGTATTTATAACTTAAGAATGCGCATCTGATCAAAGTCATGTTGAGATGCGCACTAGAAATGAATAAATTATTATAATAATTATTATTATTATTTGCAGCCAAGTACAGTATTTCACAGAGTCAATCTTAAACTTAATTGAATGTAGTGTTCACAAAAAAAAAGGTAAAATAAAATCAAACCTAAATTAAAAAATAAAAACAAAAAACAAAAACAAGCAGGTCACAGTGGGTGTTTTCCATTTACCAAGAAATTCCGGAAATTCCAGTTGGGATGTAAATGGAACACACATTTTTGGTTCGTTCCACTGGAAAATTTCGGGAATAAACGGAACTTCTGAAAAGGTAGTCCTGTTTTGCGGTTGGAAACTTTCCGATGGAAATGTGTGTTCCATTTACAATATTATTTTTGGAAGGTCTTACCACTTCCAGGCTATTCACGGCCACATTTTTAAATTTTGGCATGTTAAATGGAACACGTTTTTCACCCGATGGAAATTTCCACTGAAATTTCCGGAAATTTTTTGTAAATGGAAAACGCCCAGTATGAAGTGACATTTGATGGCGCAAAAATCTGGAGCACTGTACATTGACCCTGATCTGGTTCTGAGACTTACGTGATTTTACTCTGTCTAATGCCAGACAATGTTAATTGTCAATAGGGGCAACTTCAGGGACGAATGGGTTATTCTAACTTTTAACATCATCCACTCAAAGCTGTGTCCTCTAAATAAGCACTTTTAGTTGTGAAAGTGAGACTTACTAGGTACTTCTACTTGGAGATAGACTGATTCGGCCAAGAAATCATTTCCTTCTAAGTCTTACAGCAACAGGAACAGGAATATCCCACCCTTGCCTCCAGTCCCCCCTACAAACAACGACCTTACACCCGTCCAATGCGTCCTCTAAACCCAAACCTCAAAATGGACGATTTTACTTGTCAATGAGGGCGGTTCAGGATACTTACTACCACTGTGACAGTTTTTTTTTTAATTTGGCCAAATATGATCATGAACATTGTACCAAAGCCAAGGATGTGTTATTGTACACATAGTTGTATTAAGTAATTAATTTTGTATTTACGTGTAGATCTTTGACATGATGGATGCTAAAGCAAGGCAAGACTGTATTAAAGAAATTGATTTACTTAAGGTAAGCACTATTTGTCTTGTTTTTGATAAGAACTGATACTGTGAACACAGGCAGCCCAGACACGATATTGTACTTAAAACCATAGTTAACAGAGATTTACATGGTTTACCTAGAAATACAGTAATGATAATTATTACAACACCCAGTTTGAGTACTTTAAGTAATTGTGTAGCTTTTTATCTTTGGTGAATTGTACCACCAAGGATGAAAAGCCCCAAAATGCCATCTTAACAGTCAGAAACAACCAGGGTGACATCTGCAATAAATATTATACTTAAATTGGTTGGTTTCGATTGTTTAGATGGCATTTTAAGGCTTTTCATCCTTGGTGGTACAATTTAAATTCACCAAAGATAAAAAGCAACACAATTATTTAAACATTGTATTCCATCTGAGTGTTAGCCCTGTTAGGAAAATATGGGCCCACACGAGGACAGAGAAAAACTCTGACAGGGGGTGGGAATGGAACCCACAAGCTCTGGATTAGATTTTCTTTGCTCCATTGACCTAGCCACAAGGTCAAGTGGGAGCTAGTCAGTAGCCATGGGTGTTAGAGATGCCATTTCGTGACAATGGACGTGTGCAAGTAATATATTGCCCACCTTTGGTTAGCAGAATGGGATTTAAGGGGCTGCAAGTTGTGAGGTTATAGACTGTTGTTTCAATGAAATTAATTAAGTTTTAGGGGTACTAGTACTGTATGTGGTTTCTTGTACGTGTAACAAAATCATTATTTTTGTAGTGAAGAGTCTGGAAAATGTTTACCATTACAGTAGAAAAAGAAAAGAGAAATGATCTTTTTCAACAATAATTTGAGCATAGGTACTTGGAAACTCTGAGTAGCAGGTGGTCATATAATATTATTCTAATAAATTTTCAGAAAATAAGGATCTGTATACCCATTGACTGTACAATAACTACAGATTTTTGACTGTCAGCCTGGAATTGGGCTGCAATTTAACCATAAAAATTGCCAAAAACTACGGTTGACCTACATGACTTGTGTATTCTATTGAAACTTTAATTTTTTTTTAGCAACTTAATCATCCCAATGTGATCAAGTACTTGGCTTCTTTTATTGAAAACAATGAGGTAAGGTGTTTTCACTAGGACTATTTTGGTGACTATGGTGACATTTGTTGACTTTGGTGACAATGATTTTGTGACATTATGTGTAGCCTTACAAAGTCTTTGATTTATTACTTGTGAGTAGTTTTGATACTTGGAGTCCGTTTTCAGATGATGGCTTGCATGGGTTGGTAATAATTTATTACCTCTTCTGCAATGACTATGCTTTATACATGTACTCCAGATGCAAAGGGGTTTGTTTCTTTTTTTTTAGATTTCAGACAAAAATAGCGGAACATCGCCTCCTTTTCATAACGCAACCACATGTGATCTCGGAACCAAGTTTTCTAGAAAGATCATGATTTCGTTGGTTTCCTTTGACCCTCATCTGTTTCTTCCTCATTAATACACTGTTAGTCTTCTGTATTTTTTCTCTGATTCAATCTGGCTTCCAAGCTATCTATCGTATAAATATGTTTTCACTGTGACACTTTAATTCCCAAATTTGTCACGCTTGGTTGTGCATGAGACCTACATGTCCAGTAGAGCGTGACTGAAAAGTACACAAGCAATAAATTTCCTCCCATGGTCTGCATTTCAGCTTGTAATTTTTGTATCGAACCAGAAACCCATAAGGGTTGAAATGTGTAACGCGCGTTCACAGCTTCCGAATATTCAGTTCGAACTGATTGGTTGAATGTTTCAGTGCTAAGTACCATATTTGGAAACCCCTCGCTCTTGTTGTTCCAAATATGGTACTTAGCAAATTCAATGTTCGTAAGCTTGTTTCCCAGCACACAAGGGGCCGTTACACGTTTCAACCCTTATGGGTTTCTGATTGAACTGTATCTCTTCTTTTGTGCTTCCTTCTGAGTTTTTCCCCCAGATTTTGAAAGGGAGAAATTGTCCCCTTCGCTGTTTTTTTAAGGGACAATTTCAATATCAGTGTGGGATTGGTGCAATTATTCACAGTTTCTGTTTAATACAGTAGTATTTGGCAATTTTCATCCAACAGGACATAGGGAACATCTTTTTAGATCTATACAATAATATGATAACTTTCATTCCTAGCCTTAATAATAACACTAAATTTAACCTGAGCTCTAGTGTTTTTTCACAGTTAGGGTTTAATAATTATATTCTTATTGTAGTTGGATACATTGTCAAACCTGTTTCCTTTCTTCCACAGCTTAACATAGTTTTAGAGTTAGCTGATGCTGGTGATTTGTCTAGAATGATTAAGGTACAATTCAAATTTATGTGAAAAATAAAATGTTTCTAAACCTTTGAAAGTTATATTTTCAATTAACTGACAAATTTTTGGTCTTGAAGCGTATATATCTCACCCTAATTTGGATGAGTTTTGCACACAGGGGTGCACAGTGAATACAGCAGGTTTCTGTAGCCGGCTCCCCTTCATCCCAATAATAGGCCTAACAACAAAACATTGAAGTTCAGACCCTATTCTGCAAATGCTGTGTGGGTTCCTTAACATCCAGAGAATTCTCTTAATGTTCAAGGGTTGTAAGATGACTAGCACGTAGTTTACTGTCCTTAAATCCAACTAGACTTGGATGCCTAAATAACTGTATGACAACAATGGTAGCCCTTTCGGATCAGTTATGTCCAGAAAGTGAGTGTACTGCAGCCATTAAACCTTGAAACCCATGTACAAGGTTGTTTGGTAGTGTTTTACCTACTGAGTGAAGATGGCTGACAGGAAGGGTAAATGGATGGAGGGAAGGTGTCAATAATTATATAATAGCTAAATTAAATGCTCCACAACATCCTCAAATTTCAAGGCTGTGATACATGTAGTTTCCATTCATGAGGAATCAAAATTTATGTGCAAACATCTGTACTAAACACTATTATTAGCATCTTTGTATTCCTTTGTCATAAACTCGTAAGTTAAACAGTCATTATGTTTTATAAGGCTGGTTGTATGGTTAATTTTCCTCTCCTTAACTGCAGAGAAGGCCAGCTGAAAGTATGTGTTGTTAAAGGGGTGATACTCGATCTGGTTTACAAAACCCATGTTATTGAGTAGAGGAAAATATTTTTTAATTCGTGTTTCTTTTTTAAATCTAAATAGCATTTTAAGAAACAGAGCAGACTGATACCAGAGAGAACAGTTTGGTAAGAACAGCATTCGCTTTTTTCACCAATCCCATAATACAGTTCATTTTGGGGTTTATTTGCATTAAAACAATGGATATCCAGTTCACTGAAGCATGATACAGTCCCAAGAGTAATTAAGTTTTATTGTTTTTATGTAAAGACCCCCAAAACGTATTGCATTATGGGATGGTGAAAATAGTCAATGAAGTATTTTCCATGATAGTAAATTAATTAGGCAGCACGGATGATCACTCGCCTCACACCAATGTGGCCCAGGTTCAACTCCGAGACTTGTTGTCACAAGACTGACTGCCAGAATGAACGGTTTTCCCCTCTCCTCAAAAACCAATCTATGATTTGATATGAGTTGATTTTCTAATATCAGTTACACATTGTATTAGTAACATTTTAATTTTATTTACTTAAAACAATTGAACATGTTCTGAAACTTCTTAAGGACAGAAAACCATTTGTCAAGGTCTTTGAGCAAAATACAGTGGTTGTCTCTATAGTGCTTGCCAGTACCGAAGATGACTGGTTCTTAGTTTCTTGTCACCATCTCTCAATGTCTCATCAGATTCAATTTGCACCAAACTATTTATGTGACACTGCTTATTTTATTATTTGATATCTAATCGTTTCTGACAGTTTTATTCTCACCATTTTGAACTTGAAAATGGTGTCATGATGACGCTAAAAGGTTGCTCATCTTTCAATTATTTGGACTATTTAGTGGTCCCAAGCAATCTTGATACAATTGAACAAACCTTGATCATCAAAGTATGATGGGTGAGAGATGAATACTAGTGGCTAAATGTATGTCCTAGGCAGGATTCAAACATTATGAAAACACTGGTCGGGCAGTACTTTGCCCATTGAGCTACTTGAGAACTTCTGGGGAGCAAGGTCACTTATCTCGGTCCTTAATTTGATGAAGTGTCCCATTGGTCTGCTGGGTGGCCAATGTTTACAAAATCAATGTTGTACATGACATTCATGATTGTACACCTCAAAATAATTTCAAGCAGGGGTTTCATTAGGAGCTGGTCACCGGGGGTATACCGCCATCTGTTTGTCAGAAATTGTCTTGATTTTCACTCAAACCCATGTAAAAGAAAATATCGGGATTTCCTCGTTAACATGCAATCTGACCTTCATATCATGACAATCCAAAAAGGTTCCACCGCTTACATTGACCACCGCTTACATTGATTAGCCCAGGCATCAGATCTACTTCAAAGTTATTGAA
Organism: Montipora sp. Colony 1 RG-2022; assembly: GCA_023091755.1. Lineage (NCBI taxonomy): Eukaryota > Metazoa > Cnidaria > Anthozoa > Scleractinia > Acroporidae > Montipora > Montipora sp. Colony 1 RG-2022. Next base: position 18,681 of record JALIRR010001868.1, on the reverse strand, counting down.
ACCCCTGTAAATGCAACTATTGATTCTACGTGGTGTAATTTTGCTAGTAAGCAACTATGTAATCAACTTTCTCGTGGGTTTTGTTTATCCATTTATACAAATTAGTACAGTAGTTGCATGGGTGAGAGACTTGTGAGATGAGTTATTTAGAATGAAGAATCTTGAAATTTAAATTAATTTTAAGAGGAGTGGCCAAGTGCACCACGGAGAATGTCAATAATTATTTCATCTACAGCCAGCGTTAGTGTGTTTGTTTCCCAGAAAATCACACTCTAGAAGTGGCATGACCATTCTGGGGGTGGGGGGGGGGTAGGGGTTGAGGGGTAGGGGGTGAAGGGGACCATAGCTGAAACAACCCAAACCTTTACAAAAATGCTAACCTTAGGCCTAAACATCATATATTTGATAACGAATATCGTTGTCGATAAGAGTACAGACAACGCTGAACTACTTTCGATTTGTTTTTTACCACAATATTCAACGTCAAAGAAAGTTTTTATTTCAGAGCGTGACCAAAATCATGACACGAAGAAAGAGCAAGCGTTGTCTATAACTTTCTCGCAATATGATTGGTTTATTTCCCAAAATGGGCGTTACTGATTGGCTATTACATTGCGTGACAAATTGACGCGAGCATGACGCGTACAGCGTTGTCTGGACTCTTATCGACAACGGAAAATTACCCAATCAGATTGCGATATTACAAGCAATTGTGGTAAAAATAATTTAGACGACGTTCTTGTGGCCGTGGTCGTCGTCGTCGATGCTTAAGGTCCCCATTGTCTGGTAATAAACTTGATGGGTGGCTCTCTTGCCTGGATAGAAAGAACGAAACTGTTCTTGTATATTGGTTTTTCTTTCCAGGAAGTATTTTGTACAACTCACTGCAGCTTTGGAACACATGCATTCACGGCGTGTTATGCATAGGGGTAGGTAAACAAGTGATGATATGACCATTGCAGTAATAGCTTATAATCAATGCCAGATAAACTCATGGCAACAAAATTCTCCATTTGATCTTTTAGTTTCCACAGCAATGTCATTTAAGAAGATGATTATTTACAAGGTTCTTCCTTTAAAATTTAACAGATATCAAGCCTGCTAATGTATTTATAACAGCAACTGGTGTTGTAAAACTTGGTGATTTAGGATTGGGAAGATTTTTTAGTTCCAAAACTACA
>JALIRR010001868.1:0-12500 GCA_023091755.1 Montipora sp. Colony 1 RG-2022 | reverse complement strand
TTCCCCCCCCCCAGCAACACAGCGCTAGCACCAAAGTTTCTTAAGAAAGTAACTGCTTCATTTGATTGTGGCGATATCTGATTTCCAGTAACATTGTAAAACATACCATGTTGTGAAACATGGCAGGCGACCTTGGAGTCATGGTCAAACATAGCAACAGCCCTTTTGTGTTCTGTAATGCGAGTTTTGAGTGATCATTCGGTTTGACCGTACTATACAAAACTGCAATTGGTGCAACTGATTTTGTACACTGTGCCAGATTGTGGCCGGTCAAGCTTTTCTTGGGCTTTCGGTCGCGGAAACAAACTGTTCACAGTTCTCAATGGTTTGAAGGCGACTTTGATTTGATGCTGCCTTAAGATCCAACTAATCCTTTCTGAAATGCCCTGCACATAGGGTAGCATCACGAAACCATTGGACGGTAGATCGGTAGGGAGTTTCGACAGCGATCTTTCGCAGCTATTGATGAAGGATGAGGGATAAAAAAACAACCACGAAATGGATGTTGGAAGTGTCAGAGTTGTTGGACATGAGGCTAACTTTCTTGGAAGCCTGGTACTCAATAAAGGATCCGCAGTCTGGAAACGACCACATCGCCATCCCAGAGGTCTACAAGTCTCTGGGATGCGCATAAGTCTCGCGCTACGTTTTCAAGAAACTGCACGCGGATTTTCATCAGCGCGCGCTCGACGTGCTGTTATTTGAATCACGCGTGCTACCGTACTAAAACTAGTCAGTGTCAAACCATTATCTTACTATGTCAGCTCCTGACTACCACTACTCTATTTTTAAACTCATTGCATAATTGTATAGATGTGGTAAGGATTCCTTGGTGTTTGATCAAACACCAAAAGACATCGCCCCTCACCCCAGACCCCGCTCGATGTCTTTTGCTCGTTCTCGTTCCCTCGCCTCCACTATCTGAGAGCCCAGAACAGGCAGGGTACCGTACCATAAAATTTGTTTTTGTTTTCTTCCAAAAAAGATGGCTGCCCTTCAGTCACCTTTCTATGGAGACAAAATGAACTTGTACTCGTTGTGCAAGAAGATAGAGTCCTGTGATTACCCACCTCTGCCAGCTGAACATTACTCACAGCAGGTAATAATAATAATAATAATAATAATAATAATAATAATAATAATAATAATAATTTTTTGTAAACATTTATAGCATTTTTTTGGTCAGAATTGTTTGATTTGTTATTGAATTTTACAACTTTAATGCTGGTTATATAGTGGAGGTACAGCTGTTAAGTGGGTGCTGAAGACATTGAGGAGCATTTACACAGCATAGACGACAGACACCTCACACTTAAAATTAATGACGTTGTTTGCATCCGCGTTCGCTAAGCCAATGAAAATTCGCGCTCGTTTGTTTTTGTTCGATATGCCAATTAAATGCTTTGCATTTTTGTTTTACGTTCTGTTTTTATATACGTTTATTTTTCAAGGTCATGTGAAAGTCGCTCTATTAAGGTTTTTTTGTTTTTCCTCTTTCAGTTGCGTGACCTGGTAAGTTTGTGCATCAATCCGGACCCTGACCAGAGGCCTGACATTGTTTACGTCAATGAAGTAGCACAAAGAATGCATGCTGGCCATCTTCATTAAATGTCGCCCATCTAAATCCAAGATGTTGACTGTCAACAATAAATTCTTTAACTTAAGAAAATGTACAAACCTTTTCCTGTTACTAGTGGAATACTAAATTATTTCAAGTTTCTCGATGCCTGGAGTTGTAAGGCGGTGATTTTCATGAAGCTATTACCTTCATGAAGGCAGCAGATGCCTTAGTAAAATTGTCTAGCATGGTACACTGGTGTGTCATGCAATCACATTGAGTGTGGCTGCTAGTTCAACAATATGTTGAGGAGTGTATTGGATACCAGCATGGTATACTGTTCTGTCAGTCAATCTCTTCGCTTGTTAACATGTATTACTGACATTTAATTTATTATTACATTGAGGAGGAAAATTGCTACTCTCAGCATGTTTGCATCTTCCCGGCTAGCACGGGTCTTTTTCTCTTGCATTTGCTGGGCTGACGGCGAAGCGGAAAGGACTTAAAAGTGACTGTGTTGAGTATGTGTCATGTTACTTAGTGGCTGAACTGTGCGATCTCGCAAAAAGACAGCGGAAATACTATAAAAGAATGTGCAGGACCTAGCATCCTCAAGTACATGTAATAGTCAGCAAATATGAAAGGGAGCTTGCAATTTCATTAGCAGTATCCAAGATCGTGGATAGCGGTTAAATCAAAGCGAGTAGCAAACCAAGCGACACCCAGCAAATAAATGAGAAAAGAGACCTCTGCTAGCGTCATTGCTTTCATCGATTCATTATCATCACAATAATGTTTTATTGTTATTTGCATGTGCTGAAAATTGATGCGAATTAAATGTAGATGCTGTTATTATTTGGTGCCTCTAGAGCGAGTTTCAATCTAGTGTCGTAAAACCAAAACCAAAGTAATTACTTTGGCCAATCAAAAAGGACGGAGACAATCCAGTAAACCAATCAAAACTCGAAGTAATTACACGTAGCTGACACAAAGCGCGGGAAAATGTGCACGCGCGAGCCACGATTGGTTTTGGTTTCACTTCTGATTGGTTGAAAAAGTGGCGCGACAACTTTGAACCAATCAATGAGTGAAGTAATGCAAAACCAAAGTAATTCGCTGATTACTTTCGACACTCAATTGAAAACCGCTCTAAGATCTAGGAACAAGGGAGCCACCAAATTAATTACTACAAAGTGAATTAACCTTTAAAAAAAGTCCAGGCAAAATGTGAGTAATCTAAGAGAAATGGAAACACAAAATTGAGCTTTTATGAAGCGTTAAATTTTCTTCCTCAGTTTGAATATCATTATTTTCCTCCAGATTCAGTTCTGGGTGGTCAATTTGGGCTACAGTGTGATTTGTAAAAGGTGAATGAATTGGATTTAGTAGTAATAATTATTAATATTGTTTCAAATTTCCAAATGAAAAATCACATTTCTTACTTTTTGACGATGTCCCTGTTGTAGATTTTAAGGATCTTCTTATATCAACGATTCAGATAGCTGGCTGCAGTTTGGTTTCACGTGATAAAGTGAGACCTTAAGTAAACCAAAGCACTGCAGTTAAGAGAATCTTGGAGGTTCAATGGCTAAAATACAGTAAGTGTAACATTCAGGAGCCGGTTGTTCGAGCTCTGATTAGCGCTAACCGTTGGTTAAGAAAGAGGTACCAAATCCTATACGTTTCCATGATATTAAACGCAGTTTAGCGCTAAAAATGCTTCGAGCAACCCGGGCCAGGGACCCGTTTCTCGAAGGTCCCGAAACTTTACGTGCCATTTTCGGGTGTCACAATTCCCTTTGTATCTCAAGAACGGAGAGGATTTAAATCGTCAAACTTCACAGTAATTTTTCTTTTTGTTACCTTGAAAACATATCAAAGGATCGGCTTTCCAAAGCAAGCGGTTGCCAGTTTCATAAATGGCTTTCCGGTCCCGAAAAGTTATCGGGACTTTCGAGAAACAGGCCACAGGCCTCGGTTGTTCAAAAGGTGGATAACGCTATACACCGGAGAAATTACTATCCAGCGGATAAACAGTAGCAAAACCAATTGAGTTATCCAGTGGATAGCGCTATGACCTTCAAACAACTGGGGCCAGATTCTTAGTGAATTAGCCATTTTTTTCTTGAGAACATTTTACATGAAGGGAGGAAGATCCTAGGTGGCAAAAGAATTTTTCGCTTCCAAGGTTTATATGCAGAAATGTTGACTGTTGTCATGTTCCGTAATTTTTTGGTGGAACGAAGTTGCCTGGAACCCAGCTGCTGTCATGTTTGTTTTTGCAAGGAAAGTACTTTACATGGCATCTACGTATCTCTAAGGAAGATCCTTTCATTAGGGCCAAGAACATGTAAATTGAAAAATGCCTCAGGGGTATTCCTCCTTGTAGTCCGGATCTATATAGCAACTTTTTTGACATTTAGAAATTGCAGAAGCGAACACATTGTGAGTATCAAAAACAATGATTGATAGTCGTACGGCAACAGCCACATTTTAGCTGCATGAATCAGGATAATTTGATTTTTTAGGTCTCGAGTACACAGATGTTTTTTAATTGTCTTAGCACTTTACTGTATGACATCAGAATTTTAGGGATGAAAGAATAAATTGCGGATGCATTTGATTTCTGATGGCACTCATGTGCAATCTTAAAAGTAAAAATCACCCATCCTGCTACTTGAAAGATGAAAGCATTCACAGGTTCCCTCTATGTGCACATTCATCATTAATAAATTTTTGGGTGAGTGGAGATCAAATTTCTCTTATACTTTTCTTTTTTTTCCTTGAAAGGGGGGGTCGCGATTTTCCTGTGCATGCGTAAAATTTCTTTTCCTGATAGAGAGACTTGCAGAGAAGGCGCCCCTAGTAGGCAATCGCGATCACTAGACCACAGAAGAGTAACTTACGAAAGGAGAAGTATTTATCAAAGAATTGCGTGCAGAATACTCGAGCTCGTATTTAACAGACTCCTGACCATCAATCATTTTAGGAGACATAAACTTTTAAAACTATATACAAGGTGATAATGCAGTATCCGATTATCCTATGCCTCGGTGACACATCTCACAGGGCTAATAGCCTTTATGGTTGATAACGTCAGACCAGCTGATTTCACCACCAAGCCTCGAGTTCCAAAAACAAAGTGGTAAATTTTAGTTTGCGCTCAATTTTGAGCATATGCCGTCATCATGCGTAAGGTCTATTGCGTGCGTTCGACAAAGAAAAGCGCAAACCTATTTTTGTCTTCCGGTTACTCAGGCACAGCAGAAAATTTCGTCATTGCTGTAAGGTCACCAATATTGCCTCCCTTAGTTCTTATCGCAGGGGCACCTCGCGGCCGGAAACGGTTTCGTTGCTTAGAAATCTGTCGGTATCGGTCGGCTGGTATTTCGGCTAACGAGGGTCCTCTGAGTGTTCATCGAAGTTTAAGGGACCTGTGCGGGACTCGTGACACCTGTTTAAAGCTGCAGTTTGGCGCTATTTGTCCAAGTTCATGCGGGATTAACTTTGACTTTGACTTGATTTGCGTTAATTGTTAATTTCAGGGTGCGTTTTTGTGGGAAAATCAAAAAACCGGACCGGATTTTGCGTTTTTTTGGCGAAATCCAAAAACGGATCATGAATCCAAAGTATCTACACTCGAGGAGGATACTTCGGATTAAATCTAAATCCGGATTTTTGAGATTCATCACTTTAGCGTTTTTTTTTTGGGAAAGGATTTGAAAAAAGTATTTTTGACAAGCGGTTTCCCAAGCAAAAATGATACACAACAGCTCCTGTACGTGACAGTTCAGCACAAATGTTTTTCTGGCGCACTTTTTGCCGTACGATCGAAGACATAAATAGGTCGAAAATAGTTTAGCAGGCTAAAGTAGTTAGGTTTCCTGCAAATTCCACACCAGAAATAACACTTAAAGTTTCTTGACGGCAATTAATATTGTTAGCACCTTTTCTACAGCAAAAAAAGCATGTTTTTCGTCATTTCTTTTTATCGATCGCTAATGTATTTTTTCTCTGGTGGCATTTTCATTTAAGAATTTCTCCAAGGCAAACTTAACCGCTACTTTTTTCTTGTTTTTAAAATTTGCACGCAACTCTGGGTTTGCTTGTTTGCGTTGTCATGGAAAATAATCCTTTTCGGATTTTGCGTTTTTTGGCGCTGAAGAATCCATTGATCTGAGATCAGAAATCAGTTTTTGGATTTTCCCAAAAAAAATAAACGCACCCTCAGTTTACAGTGTCCCCAATTAGTGCTGCAGCGCTAGAACGACTAGACACTTGAATAAAGTTCCTTTTCCTTCCCTTTCCTATTAGAGAAACCACCTTGTATATAGCATAAAATATTTTTGTCTCCTAAGGTGATTAAATGACATTTTTGAAAATTTGCTTCTTTAATGTTCAGGATTCCGTTCAATATGAGCTCGAGTATTCCTATTGAAAAAAAGTATTGCGATGCATATAGCATTTACGAAAGGCAAAATCGTGCGGTATGATGTACCTCGATGGTCTAACCCCGTCTGACAGGGATTATAAACATCAGTGAACTTTTGTCGTGGAGGCAATTTATGTCATGGAACGTGGACTTGGGACTATGCAATTGAACCGGATATGAAACAGGCACGAGATATCAACGACCTACTGAGCATCCTTGTAATCAGAGTAAACAGCAAAAACCCATAGCATGTACTGACCAAGATATTAACGTAAAAAATAAACTGAAATACTGTGAAGTTTAAAGGAAATCCTCTCTAACCCTAAAAATCCTTTGAACAAAGTGTAGGCTACCTGTAGCCTCTTGTTCATTTGAGAATTGTGCCAATTTTGATTTATTTAAATTCATTTAAGGGAACAAAGGCCCCACCTCAAGGCTCCTGAGTAAACACTCATAAAGATATTTTTTTTTCCCTTGACCCTCAAAATCAGTTAATATTATTTGGTTTTAAGTTAACTCTTGATTTAGTGAAATGATTGGTTTATGGCAAGGACTTGGAATCTTGCCTAGTCTGCTATGGACAAGTCAGACCTCAAAAGGGTAGAGGAATGACTACTGCTTAGCTTGTACAGAACAAAAATTAATGGTGATATTCATTAACAAAGGTACACGTGACCATAAATAATTTTTCCAAGTTTAAAGGGACAAAATACTCTCTTGATCACATGATATTGTGATCAAGGCTGGCAAAGCAAAAAGTACATGCCAATACATGTGTAAAGGTCTGTGTTGATCCAGTTTTAGAACTGAATTAATTTTTACCAAATGCAATAATTATAACACCAAGTTCTGGGTTTCGAATGGCTTGATATAATTACGTACACGTACCCCAGGGAGTGAGCCTTTAAAATTTAATAATACTGGTAAGTTCAAATAGACATAACAAGAGAAACATTATTTTTAAAAGAGCTTTTAATAGAATGATTACACTACACAAAGTCCAAAACAGTTCTTGTTTCAGCTTGGCATATTCTTTGAGACATGTACATTCTGTACGTGTATGCTGTAGCTAGATTTTGAAGGAAAGAAGGCACCGAAACAGTTTTTCACATTTCCATTGCTTCTCCTGTAGTCTCTATTACATCCACTACAATGGGCTTGACGTCCTTTGTGAGAACAGCTGTTGATAGACAAAGTACAAATAAAGCCATTGGTCTCAACTCTCAAGATTACATGTGTTTCTGATGAACTGTAAGTAAAATTAAAAACTTTCAATTCCTTAAAAACTATTCGGTTAAGCATCATCTTTAGAAACCCCACTGACATACTAGTGCTTTCAGGAAAAATCCAAACCTTTCATTACTAAGTGGGCAAATTCTTCCTTTACCCAAACAGACAATTTGTTTATTGGTGGCCAAACCTTTCCCATTCCGGAAACCAGTCATTATCCAAGGCATTGTAATGCAATGATCTAAGTTTTATCACTCCATTCTTTTTTCTATGAACTCCAAACAGAGGTTGATTTACAAAAGAACAACTTATCAAAACATAACAAAATTAATACAGAACACTGTACACTGTTAATCTCAAGAAAATGCTGACCTATCTACTGTGCAAAAAAAATTTAATACATAACCTTACTTGTCTAGTCAGTTACACAGGCTAGACACCAACTTACAACTCCATTTTTTCCCGCTATTTCGGTTTTTTTTAACGCATTCCCCTAAAGTTGCAATAACTAACCTGTTGTGCCCCTCTTGTACGAGTACCGGCCTTGTCTAACTCCCTTTTCATTTGCCACATCATATGGCCTCAGGTATTCGGTGCCCTCTTTGGTGATCACACACAGGTCAACATTACTTCCTGATCCCTAAAAGCCAAACAGCGATAATATAGGAAATAAATTACTGTAGCTCACTTTTGGCATTTAAGAGGGACACATGTAGTTTCTGAATGGACCTAGATGTTGTTAACCCATTCACACAAAAAGTGCCCCAAATTGGCAAGTACAATCGTTTGGCATTAGCCAGAGTAAAATCTTTTAGTCTCACTCTCTCCCCTAAGAGTGACACTTAAAATTTTACTCTGTCTAACACCAGACAATTTTACTCATCAATGGGGGCCTCTTCAGAGATGAAAGGGTTAACCACAGCCACTTAAAGATTTTACCCTGTCTAACACATGGCAATATTATTTATTAAATGGGGAATCCCTAAGGGGCAAAAGGCATCAATGGTATTTTGTTACCTCTGCTCACATGCTGCTGGGTAAAGCAAAGTAGACAGAACCCATGATTTCTTTTCATTCTGTTACACTCATCACCAATAGATGAGCTTGGGCGTTGGTGCCCACAAAGTTGGTGGAGCCAGGCAATCCTCTAGCATGAGGAGGAGCTCTCTATGGCAACCCTGCAAGCGGCCCCCACCAGGCACCGTCACACTGAACAATTCAGTGGAATACTTACCGACCCACTACTTACCTAGCCCATACCTCAAGAGGGAGGGAAGGATGGGAAAAAACCAAAACACAAACTGGCACGCAAACAGCAAGCTATTGCAAAAATACTTTGCGAAGAACTGCAAGCAAGCAACTGCGTATACAGTTAGATACAGTGGCCCACAACTGTCACAGCAGTAACAAATACCTCACGGCAAAACTAAAACTGTCACGGCAATATCAAATTCCTCACGGCAAAACCAAAATGCTCACGGCAAAACCAAAATACTCACGGCAAAACCATAAAGCTCACGGCAAAACAAAAAACTCAGGGCGAAATCAAAAACCTCACGGCAAAACGAAAAGCTCACGGCAAAATCAAAAACTCACGGCAAAACCAAAAAGCTCACGGCAAAACAAAAAACTCACGGCAAAAACAAAAAACTCACGGCAAAACCAAAAAGCTAACGGCAAAATCAAAACTCACAGCAACTGTCACAGCAGTAACAAATACCTCACGGCAAAACTAAAACTGTCACGGCAATATCAAATTCCTCACGGCAAAACCAAAATGCTCACGGCAAAACCAAAATACTCACGGCAAAACCAAAAAGCTCACGGCAAAACAAAAAACTCACGGCAAAAACAAAAAACTCACGGCAAAACCAAAAAGCTAACGGCAAAATCAAAAACTCACAGCAAAACCAAAAAGCTTACGGCAAAACCAAAAACCAGAGAAAGGTAACAAGTATATCGATGACATGACTAAAAAATGGTTGTCTCAAACACCAAATCCACCGCGAATACCTGAATTCTATACTGTCACTAAAATCCACAAGCCTACTCTTGTAGGGAGACCAATAATCTCTGGTTGTAAGGGGCCTACAGAAAGAATATCAGCATTTGTTGACACATTACTTCAGCCTGTTTCCACATCACAAACGTCTTATCTTAAAGACTCCACAGATTTTATCAACTTCATTGAAAAGACGAAGATGGGAAAACTTACTTTCCTTGTAATGATGGATGTCACAAGTCTATATACAAATATACCGCAAGAAGAGGGAATCACTACAGTATGCAATGCGTACCAAAATTTTCACAAAAATAACCCTCCAATTCCCACTAACTATATCAAAGAAATGCTAAGACTTGTACTTAAAGAGAACTCTTTCCAATTCAACGGAAAGAACTATCTTCAAATTCACGGTACCGCTATGGGTACGAAAATGGCCGTTGCTTTCGCAAATATCTTTATGGCCGACATCGAGACAGAAATTCTTAGCAAAAGCGTCATAAAGCCACTGATTTGGAAACGAAACATTGACAACATTTTTTCGTTGTGGGATGTCAGCAAACAGGATATAGACAAGTTCATCACACAAGCAAACTCACACCACCCTACAATAAAATTTACGGCTGAGATCTCGAACACAGAAGCCACATTTCTAGACACTGTTGTATACAAAGGCAAACGTTTTCACGGTTTCGCCGTGAGTTTTTGATTTTGCCGTGAGCTTTTCGTTTTGCCGTGAGGTTTTTGATTTCGCCGTGAGTTTTTTGTTTTGCCGTGAGCTTTATGGTTTCGCCGTGAGCATTTTGGTTTTGCCGTGCGGAATTTGATATTGCCGTGACAGTTTTAGTTTTGCCGTGAGGTACATGTATTTGTTATTGCCATGACAGTTGTGGGCCACCGCAGTTAGAAGTATCAGGCCACCCCTAGTATAGCTGGGGAAACCGCTGACCAGCATTGCTTCAAGGTTAACTTTGCCTAAATTACATTTAGCCACATAAAACTGAGTAAGTGCCCAAAGAACAAGTAAACCAAACATTGCTTGATTTTCTGTTGTGAAAAGTCCCAGAAGATGTGCCTGAAGTGAAACCATTTACATGTACCTTTCCGGCATTTTTCGATAAAAGTAATGATCAGTCATCATACGTACATGTATATAATTATACAATGTAGTATATTAAAGTCAAATGTTGCAGCACTAGTCAGTGTCTCAAGAGTATGATAAAATTACTCTTGGTCTATTCTACAAAAATATAATAATACAGTAACTCACAAGATCATTGAATATCCCTGCAGCAATGGCATCACGAACCAGCTGTTTAGCTTCTTCAACCTGAAAATCAAATCTAACCAACTTAACACATCCAGGTGAAGTGATTATTCAAACAAAAGCAAACAATGCAAAAGTAGAGACTTGCATGTACATGTATTGTAACAGTCCTAGTTTTATTAATCACATTTTTACTCTATTACCTCCATGTTGGGTTTATATCGTGACTCAAACACTGACATAGCAGCCAATGAACCAGAACCTGTCAGGAAATTCATAAATTAATGCAAACATTGTTTTGTATAATTTTATAATGGGACAAAGAGTTCATAAAACTTTCAAAGGGTAAAGCCAACAAGCAGTAGTCATATCCCAACAAGCTGGTGGTGGTGAACAGTGTACAACAAGGACAAGCAACCTGAATATACCACAAAACCTAAACGGTACCATTAAAAACACTAAAAAAGGAATTGACATGAAAGAAAAAATTCCACAGAAATACATGCTGGTGAAGGCATGACTACCAAGAACAAGAAAAAACAGAGGAAAGGACCATTATGTTATTGAGATGACAAAATTCAATATCAAGAAGGTACATGTAGTTACTGTAGAAATCATTTGACTCACCCATGGTGACATATGGCAGTTTATCAGTACTGCCATGAGGGTACACTGTATGTAATGTTGGACCATTCAAGTCCACACCACCCAGAACCAGAGCAGCACTGATATAACCTTGATATCTAACATTAAGTGCAAAATAAAAACCAAGACAATTCTTTAAAAATAGAAAAATATATTACTGTACTTGTATACATGTAACAGTTCAATATTGCAATTCTATTTCACAACCAGACAGTACATACAGTACTGGCCACAGGAATAGCAGCATCTACAAGCGCGCAAAATACGCGCGCGTTATTATACTTCAGGATGACTAAAGTACTGTTGATAAAGGCTAGTACATGTACATTTATGTAAGTTGCACATGCACTGTAATTCTTCAATAAATTTCGCATCAAAATGATACCCAATATTACAACTACAAAATGTTAGAGTCCATTATAACAACTGGACAGGCTTCTTTGGCCAACAAAGGATTTGGTCAAATAAATATTATGAAGTGTGGTATTTTCAAATTGATAATTAAAAATGAACCATAAGGGAATGAATTATGAGACTACATTTTGGCAAAATAGTGAGACTGTACCTAAACAGCCGCTGTTTTAACATTCGCAGTGCAGTAACAATTCTGGCCTAAAAAAATACAAAGTTACACAAGTCACACAATGAGGCAGTGAACAATAATAATATTACAAGTAGGTGAAATATCAGAAGATGAAGGCAATCAGATGAAATTAAGTTCTGCAAGAAATGGCCTGAACAAATACAGGACTGGATTTATCCAGAATGAATCTGTTCACAATTCAGGAAAAGAAGAAGAAGTCACTTGGTGAGAAGGTAAGAATACAATAAAACACTTAGAAGAGCAAATCCCGGGGGGGGGGGGGGGGAACCCCATATGAAACAGACGGGTATGCTCGTCGTCTCGCTTAGGGGTGTAAATTTTGGATTTTGGTCTTGCTTAGGGTGTTCCGGGCAAAGCGCCAATGTTTTAAGCCGCCAAGGTCTCGTTTAGGGTTCCGCGAAGAAACACAGAATTACGTGAATTTCCTTCAGCCACGCCCAGATTAGTCTCCTTTAGGGATCACAAAAAGCTTGAGCCAAGCCCAGATGGTCTCCTTTAGGGGTTAAATTCAAAATTTCCGCAAATAGTCATGCCCGCATGTACATAAAAGATAGATTAGATTCCCATTGTCGTCTATATGCTAAAGCAAAGGCATGGTTAGTCAAGTTGTACCTGGCGTCCAGTGGACAAGCTGTGCAGCTGAATATTAGAAGATATGAGTTGTGTAACATACTCTGTGTCAGCAGCAGTACCAGCACCGCAGCAACTGAAAATAATCAATTCCCAGGAAGGTTTAGGGAAGTCAGGATGGCTTAGTGGTTA
>JALIRR010001867.1:32500-64840 GCA_023091755.1 Montipora sp. Colony 1 RG-2022 | reverse complement strand
ATTCAACAGTTGGACCTAAACTAACAAAGCACCAGACACAACAAGTGAAAGACTACAGTAACTATCAACTCCCATCCAACTTTGTTATATTTAGCACACCCTTCTTCACAAGAGCTACCAACATGAACAAGGACAAGAAGTAGGGTTGCAGTTCATGTTAAACACTTTTTCTTCCAACCCTTGTACATGTACATTGTCATACCCTGTATTGCTTGAATTCATTAAAATTCAACAAAATGTCTTTGTTCCTTCAATTCTGTTACTTTACAGTATGGAATCTGATGCACAGAAGTTTCAATGATCCAGATGAGACCAAGCTTGATGCCTTGCCTAAAGATATATCTTGGCAGGTAGAGGCACAAGTTTAAAATTTTGTGCTTTTACCGCTAACTCAAAACCTACAAGGTTTCTCAGTGAGAAGGTCGTGCAAAAGATGGCGATTTTGGAAAAGTAACAGGGGAGGGCAGGGCTAGTGTAGTGGTGAGAGCACTCGCCTTCCACCAATGTGGCCCAGGATCGATTCCTGGATTCTACGCCATATGTGGGTTGAGTTTGATGGTTCTCTACTCTGCTCTGAGAGGTTTTTTCCTGGGTACTCCAGTTTTCCCCTCTCCTCAAAAACCAACATTTGCAGGCGTAGCTCAGTTGGCTAGTGCGCGGCTTTCGGAGCAAGGGGTCCCCAGTTCAATCCTCGGTGACTTCAATGTCTGTTTCCACTTTCCTCTGATCCACGTAGCTATAGCTTTAAATATCCGTGAAACAGAGCACTGACAGAGGGAGGTGGGTCGGCTTCCAGTGATACCAGTTTCATAACTGAAGGAACTACTGACGTTAAATAAATGGACTTTACATTTACTTTGGAAAAGTAAAGAAAATATAATATGAATGCAAAGAGTAACCTGCCAAGACAACAAAGTGGTGATTTTTGCCAGCAGCTATCTAGTTTTCAGGCCTATCAGAAGATAGGGTGTGATGAAAAAAATGCAAATTATGCGAAATTTGCAGGGCAGATTATATGATTAGAAAGGCCAATTATGCAATAAATAATGTAAATTATGCCATTTTTTCTGAGCAACTTTAAGTTTGTTTTATAAGGTTTCAGGGTAAGACAAACACTTCTTTGATGCCCTATAGACATTTAGAACCCAAGGGAACAGTAATTATGCATCTTGATCGACATTAGTTGGGATAAATAAATTTAAAAAGAGGTCTTCTGCACTATCGGTGCACCATGTTAAAAGTTGAAAAGACACAGTTAACATGACAAATGAATGATCAATAATTATTGATATTCCTGCATGCTACGACTAGCTTCTTACGCTTTGTTTTTATGTGCAGTATTATACTTCTGAAAATATTTGCTAATCTGAACAAAGGACGTGTTTGTGTTCACCAATAGGTGACTCTTTAAGAATGAGACTCATACCAGGCCGCCGACATGCAAAATAACACCTTGAATTTTGAATGTTTATGAAATTGAAGGTGACAAAGGTTTTTTAGCCTTTTTCCAAGGTAAATCATCGTAAAAATGGCGTATTTACACAGGAATTCTTAAGAAACTTGTTGATTTATGTTTTATTTTATGAATGTTGTGTGTTCTCTTGTGAATTATACGATTTTTCGTGAATTATGCAAAATTGCACCATCGCATAATATCAGAAGGCCTGATACTACCCACTCAGACAAACCTTGTAAAGTATCTGAAGCCTTTCTGTTTTAGTGTCTGTTTGAAGGAGTGAGGCTCTGTTAATGTATGCTTCTGCTTGCACAGGGTCTTCATCCTCTAGGTAAAGCTGAGCAATCTTAAGGTAGGTCTCCAGTTTATAATCCACTGAATACTGTCTATAATCAGTTTAAATGATAATCAGTGGCCTGTATCTCACAAACCCCATTAAAACGGTTTGGATCACAAAAGTGATACTTCTCACATGTTGTCAAGAGAATAAAAAGAAAAAGAAAAAAATAGCAAGGTTTTGTGCCTTTAAACGGCTCCATTTTGAAGATAAGAAAAGATACCACATGTAAGTGGCCACCCAAAAATTTTTGAAACTTTTGGAAAACAGCTCCAAGGATTTTTCTTTTGTTTGATGATGGCGCTGAATTGTGATATGGACGCTCATCTGTAATTAGAACATTTTTGGTGAGTTGTTAGTGCCAGTTGTTTGGGGTTCATTGTTTCATTGAGTTGGAGGTGGAATCACAAACAGTAGTTGGCGTCATTGCCAGGAGAAAGCTGACAGTATGTAGTTGAAATGTCACCAGCTATTAAAGTAACTTACTAGTGACCACATGCACACCTTGAAATAAACAAAAAATATTGTTCTACTTCAGGGGAAATTAACAGAACCTTTTTAATGAAAATACCATGTTTCTACAACAAATTGTTATTATTGATTTTCAATAACAACAAGCTTAAAACAGTATAGCCACCAGGTCTAAATTTCTCAATGTAAAAGAAAATTACGATTTGCTAAAAAAAAATGGAAAAACCTTACACAGCCTTAGGCCCTTCACAAAAACCAATGAGAACACTCAGGGTTCCCCAGAGCTCTTCTCTACCTCGGTCAAGAGAAGAGCTCTAGGGTCGAGATTGAGCTGGACACAAAAAAGAATATTATTGAGTTTAGAAATATCTCTTGGCAAAAGACAAGAGGTTAGAATAAAATCAAGGAGCAGGTCATTCAGTCTAAAGAACTACCTTTGTCCTGTTTCTAATGGAATGCCTGTTAAAACTCTTGCAGCCTCTCTCCATTGCTGGCAATCTTCATAGATTTTAGCAAGGTGCTTTCGGATTGTTGCGACCTGAAGAATGACAATGAATGTTACACATGTACAATGCATGTTATTATTAAAATTACACATGCATTGTAACAATGTTAACACAATGAACATTGTTACAAGTATGTGACGACTCTACTGGTCTTCAAAATGAGCCATCAAATCTCTTGGACTGTACATGTGGTACTGATACTTTGCTGGTCCTGCTTTGGTGGGGGGGATTTAACATCAAAAGGGGTTGTTCCCTTTAAACTGTTGTCTTTCACGGATAATTAATTTACCAAAAAGGACAACCCTTATTACCTGTTCCTCAAATGAGATAGCTCTGGGTTGTAACTTGTCAAGTATAAAGTGGGACACATCCTTTGCCGAAGAGGATTCCATGCTTGGGATTTGATTACAAAGCTCAGTCAGTACTTGTCTTGACACAACCAGGCTTACACTCTCATGTACAACTGCAAGATTAAGGTCGTTTAACAAGTTAAGAATAACTTCTGTTTACGATAACGACGTTTTAAAGTGTCTTGGCTGACGCTTATCAATTTCTAAAAGATTAGAGATATTTTATTCTTTTTCCTTAAAAGTTTCTTTTTAAGCTTTTAAATTTATGGAAGGAATTGCTTTACGACTGTTCGACCTGGAAGATTTTTTTGGCTGGCTTTTGTACTTAAGTTTAAGCTTAAAAAAGGGGAAAATCTTACCTCATAAATCTTCGAATTTAAGTTACAAACTTACCAGCCTCAATAAAGGCTTTGAGACCTTCTGTAAGCGATGGCTCCTGGAACTTGAAAACTTTTTCAAGAATATCACGATATTTTCCTGTTACATCCTTGTGCGAGCCTCCGGAGTTGGACAGAGAGTTCAGTATTTGCTTCAATTGTGCCGCCATCTTGGTTTGGCGCCAATAAGTATCTCTGCAGGGCTGGGTGAGATTGGGGAGAGCACTTACCAGGTCGAGAAATAAAATATCTAGAAAACCTCACACTGCTTTTTATGGTCAATGTAAGGTAAATATTATTTAGAAAGCGCAAATAATTGTCTGACAGGTACAGAAAAAGGTGAAAGCTCAATATTTTAATTCTTTCACTTACCCCTCCCCTGTTTCAGCCTGTCAACCTCGCTTTCATTCCAAGTCCACGATGGCGGCCTCTCGGGATAACAGAGGAATTGAAGACATTTTAGATAATGAAGGCACTACAGCCGGTGCCCTTGTGCTAACGGCATTTATGACCACAGCAACACAACCACTAACGTGTGTTAGACTTCTTATGCAAGTGAGTTTCAAAATCATTTGTTAAAAACGATTGAGACACTTTCGATTTTTGTCACTCGAATCTGAAGTATTAAAGGCTTTATAGTATAATTATGCTTATGCAGAAGTCCCGTTACAGTTAGTGGGCAATTGATCAGCACGGTTAAGGTACATAAAAGGTACCATTTGGTAAAAGCTGTTCCTGGAGGATTTGATCACTGCATGCATAATTATTCTAATGTCAACTTCTTGTGAATCTCTGTGATACACAAGGTGGCATGGTGGTTTCATTAATGTAGAATCCATGGATTAATTTGGAGGCGAAAAATTTTACTTGTTAATGACATGTACACTGTAGTTATTTTCCTGAATAAAAGGTAAAGGTAAAGTCTCCGCTTACGAGCCAGAAGGCTCATCAGGCCGGCGCTTATCTCCGGTTTCTGTAGCATGAAGCGACTAGGAGTATTTGTACTCCCCCCTGGATGGGATGCTAGTCCATCACAGGGTTACCCCCAGCATTACGCCAGTACCCATTTATACACCTGGGTGGAGAGAGGCACCGTGAGAGTAAAGTGTCTTGCCCAAGAACACAACACAATGTCCCCTGCCAGGCCCCGAACCCGGACCACTCGATCCGGAGTCGAGCGCACTAACCATGAGGCCACCGCGCCTCCCACATTTTTTTTTAATTCCCTGCCATTTATTGCTTTGTTCAAATTCAAAGAGGATAAAATGTAGGATTCGGCTCTGACTCTTCTTTCTTTTCTTTTCATTTTTTTTTTTGGGGGGGGGGGAGGGGGTCGCTATATGGCTGCGCATATGTAAGATTACTTTACCTCGTAGACGTACTTTTGAGAGAAGGCAGCCTAGTAAGTAGGATTCGAACTCGGTATCTTTTCATTCAGAGGCAATCGCGATGACCACTAAGCCACGGAAGACTGTGTGGCAGATGAACAGGAAAATATGTATTAAAGAACTGTGTGCATGACTGGAAATGAATTTTTGTGTTTTCGTTGAACGTTGAACGCAATATCCCATTATCATGTTACTCAGTAACAAATCTCACAGGGTTGATATACTCCTGGTATTGATTGTTAAGAAAAAGTATTAAAATTAATATTTTAAAATACTATCATAGAAACTTGTAAAGCATCCGTTTACTTGTTTTGATTGGAATCAAGCTGTTAACTCAGTTTTTAATGTGATCACATGAACAACTATTTTACAATCGCAGTTAACCCAATGGTTAGGTCCTGTAATGTGGACTTAAGACTTTGGACTACGGAAATGAAGTGAATAATGAGTAAGATACTGTAACATAGCCAAAAACATTGCAATATTGTGAAAGAAATTAGCTAAAAATCATTGGAACAAACTGTAGGCCTCCAGTAGTCCCTTGTTTGCATAAGAATAACACTTATTGAATTATTGTTTGTTCTCCAGATAATTCTTTCAATGTCAATAAACACGTTCATTTCTTTAAAAAATTAATTTTGATCATATTTTTCAGTGAACAGTTAAAACAAATGCATTGAAAAAATTAAAATGTGATTAATATTTGATTAATATATTTAAGATTGGTCACGAGCCCATTCCTCCAACTTCATCAAGAACATTTTTTGGAACCAAAGTGATGAGGCTACCAAGTTTTTTTCAATATGGTAAGGCATTCCCACTATTCATTAAAAAAGCGAGCAAGAACAAGCTTAGAGTGCATTAGTTTATTATTGTTGTAAGGCCTTCATGCTTATCAGTACTATTTTGCCTGCCTGGGTACTTTCACAATGCCTGCCGGAATACAATCTGCTCAGCAAGAAGCTTGGAATCTTGATCTGCTCTTGATCTACATGAAAATAAGAGAAAATTAGGAAGAGAGAAATTCCGGATGGTTGCAAACCAACTGAGGAAGAGTTTAGAGTGAAGGACGAGCAGCTCTCTGCAGTCCTGCACAATCAGGAAGGAAAGGAAAGGAAATGAACTTTATTAAGTCATGTCGTTCTAGCACTGAAGCACCAATTGGGGTGCAGTGTAAACTGAAATCAACAAATTAACTCAAATCAAATCAATAATGTTTTTTTGGGAGAGGGGAAAACCAGAGTACCCGGAGAAACAATTCTCAATGCAGATTAGAAAACCAACAAACTAAACCCACGTATGATACCGAGTCTGGGAATCCAACCCCGGCCACATTGGTGAGATTTGAGCGCACCTTCAACCAATGTGTAACTGGGGTTTAATTCCTGGACTTGTCATCTGTGGTCTGAGCTTTTTGGATCTAGAGGTTAATTGCTGGACTGGGGACTTCAGTTTTCCCTTTTTACCTAAACAAGCATTTTTTTTTTATCTGGGTAAAGCCTTCGTCACCTGATTAAAGCCCTGTTATGTTTTTTTTCTTTTAATGATTCATAATAATTATAAATATTTATATGTTTATTTTTTGTATAGCAAACCACATAAAAAAGATTGATGGTTGGAGTGGACTCTATAGGGGATTAGTTCCAAGGCAAGCCTTGTAATTGGATTGATTTTTGACTTAATACATTTTTTGAGCTTTAATTTGCTGAGTAATATTAATTTATTTTATTTTTTTTTAGAATCTACTCATCCATGATTGGAACTCTTGTAAACAACACTTTCTTGCAGGTACAGTACATACATACATATAGACTGTTGTAGTATGGTCAGTCATGTTTCAGAGAATAAAATTAAACATCTTGCCTGTCTGGCGTAATTTAAATGTACATGAGTTTATTGCATGGTGCTTTTTGTCCCTTGTTAAATAGGTTGTATCTTCAGATGGAAATTCACTTGTCCAGATTGTTAACCAAGAAAGCAAGGTGATGATTTGATCTTGTTCAGGCAGTCTTTTCTAAATTTAACAGTCATTATTTGTGGGTTTGAAATGTACCCTTTTTGACTTTAAAGTAACTTTTTTTGGTGTACCTACATGTAGAAGTTGCTAACCCGTTCATCCATGAAGCAGCCGCCATTGATGAGTAAAATCTATTAATTTTAGTCTCACTCCTGGCTCGGAAAGGGTTAAACTTTTAAACAATCTTCATCGCCCTGTTCATCTAGATGCTGTAATAATTAAAAGTAGTTTACTAGTATTAATCCAGGTCTGTCAATAAGGGCCGGTAGCCGACCAAAACAGCTGGCTACTTTCGTCTCATTTTACTTCTAGTCAAGTTGAAAAATATTATTACACTTGTTAAATTATCATCGAAGAGGCCTTTAAAGCATTCTTTTCCCCGCTTTGAGTGGAATTGACAGCATATTTTAAGAAGATTGAACAAGAGAAATTACCACAAAATCATTCATACGAATGGTGTGGAACTCGTGGAACGCCTGAAACTGAATAGTTCCCAGTCCTGCGCTTAATCTGAAGAAATGACATGGAATCCGCGTCGAAGGAAGAGCGTTTTTCCTTCCGGCTCAATCAAGTGAGCAAACTCACTTTCAGGGCCGTCCTCTTTTAATTATAAGCCTTCTACTTTCAAATTTATTGACAGCCCTTTATTTATCCCATTGACACTTCAAACACCCTAGGATGTCCCCAGTTGACCAATAAAATCATCTGGGGTGTTAGACAGACTAAAATCTGTTGAGTGTCACCTCCTGGAGTCGTTGGTTTAACCCAACATTTTAGAAAATGAAAGTGTTAAAATATTTTATTTCTTATGTCCTGTCTCTTTTCTTTTTCTTTTTACCCAGACCAGTCAAGAGGAGCTAGCAGAATTTGCTAAAGAGGTGTTAAAAGATGAGCTTCAGTAATCTGTAGTTTCTGGTTTGAGAGGAATTTGCATTTTGGTTCTATCAGTTTCTATTTTCCCATAAAATCACTCTAAAGTGACCCTGACTTTTTTACAATTTTCTGTTTCTCAAAAGTCAAATTTCAGCAGCATAAAAACAAGAAAATATTTTTCCTTGAGTAAAATATTATGATTTTGCTTGAAAAAGGCTACATTCGGCTTATAAAATGTGACCCTCCACGCAAAAACATGTTGTATGGAACAATTAATTTTAGCGCAACCGGGTTTCAGAAGGGTTTTTAAAGGGTTTCATGTTTCTCAAAAAGGGTTTTTAAAGGGTTTCAAAAGGGCCTCTGAAGGGTTTCAAAAGGGTTTCCTTTGTCTCATGGGATGAATGCCTTCATTTTTTAAGAATTTTTGGTTTTATCAACGGAGTTGATAATGTAAATTGGCCACCATACAGAGATTCTAAAAGCTGATGTTTCGAGCGTTAGCCCTTCGTCAGAGCGAATAGTACAGAGCGAATACTATTCATCAGAGCGAATAGTACAGAGAATAGCACAGAGAATAAAATCTCTGTACGGTGGCCAATTTACATTATCAACTCCGTTGATAAAACCAAAAATTTTTGTATACTACTTTCCCACCGACGCAGCACCACAGTTTCTTTAGAAACTACCCCTTCATTCATTTTTTAAAGTTTTGTTATCCATTAGAAGTGAAATTCCATGATGGAAAACAGTATTATGTGTGTTTTTCTATGGGTGAAAAATAATTATAACATCTCTATAAGATATTCAGGGGTACCTTGATTGTACTTTAATTTAGTAATGATTGTATTCCTTTTTCTACTTCTAATTAGTGGATATAATAACTGTAATCTTTCAGACCTGCATGCAGGCAGTGGCAAAATGCAGTGCTCTTGTCATTAGCCATCCATTTTATGGTAAGTCAAATAGAGGTATGGCGTGCATATATTGGATAGTACTGTACACGTACATTACCCTGAGACAACCAAAGGAGAGAGTTTTTTCATTTTGTTTAACATGTAAATGGTATTTTGCCATCTTTGTGCAATAATTATTGTCAAGTTGGCAGCACCATCACTGAGTTCGCAACAGTGAGGTTTTTTATGGACTAGCTTTAAAGTGCCCCTGTCACCAAAACATCAATTCTCATTTTTCTCAGGTGTTAAGCAAACTCACTTTCAAAATCTGAAGAAAAAGGGACTTCAGGGAATTTTTGGTCACAGGGATACTTTATGGTTTGTCTCTGAGAGGCAGTGTTTTTTATTTGCAGTCATTTCAGTAAGGATGATGGTTCAGTTTGTTGGAAAAGAAACAATTTACAGGTATATAAATGTATTTTTTTCTTGGCTTCTTTGTGATGTCACTATTCTGAAAGGAGGCCCAAAAGGATTTACACTGTACAGCTGAACTTGTGAGTGTAAGCCACACATCCAATTCTAAAAGCTGCTTATGTCAGCTCATGACAAATAACGCTAATTTCGCTCACCTTTCTTCTAATTCCTATATATAATGGATTATAGACAGTTTGGTGGTCCCTTAAATCCGTTTGTGTTGGCTGGTAGCTCCATTTGCTCACGGACTTGGATGAGCGGGTGACGCATGCGTAAATGCAGGTCTTGTAACCCCCTCATTTTTCATGATGTTGGTCTCTGCTTCCGGATTGTGAATTTTTTTCATTTTTAGCTTGTGGAGAGCCATTGGGATGGTCGGCAAATCAGGCTGTCAGGTGTAAACAATGGGAAATTTGTAATCAATTTCTGATCGTCTCAAGTTCGGCAGTCGCATTCATGCAGTCGTGAAATGGTCGTTAAGGCAGCAGGGGCATTCATGCATTCATTAAATGGTCGTTAAGAAATGAATGCTCTTATTCGGCTACCAATGAAAGATGTTCAATATTTAACAATTAGACCCACAGCCTGCAAGCTTCAAGCCCGCCCTTGAGGGCGAAGGATCTAATTTTATTGTTTTAGTATCACCCAACTTGTTGGACAGAAAAGGCAATAATAAAGTTAGCAAATGCAATTTGAAGAAATATTTATTTGGGAATAAAAGGAAAGAAAGCGTCACGCTTTTCGCTACTCAAGGACTATTACCAATAGTCCTCTAGTAGCGTAGCCAATCAAAATGCAGGATTTGCATTAGTCCACTAGTTGGGTGATACTAAAATGTATTACACTGCATTTGTAACCACTCTATAGGCTTGATAGTTCGCTATATTACCTCCCTGACGCAGTATCTTACTTACTCCACAAGCTTACATGTACCACAGGATACCTTTGATTTGCATGTTAGCTTAGATTAATTTAGAACTTTTGTCTTTCAAATTAAAAAAAAATGCTGATTTTTCTGAAAAACTGGCCTAAAGATTTTGTTGAATTTTAGATATTAATTTTTAGAGATTACTTGTAACATCAGCTGGTAACGCTGAATGGGAAGATTTCACTGTCCAGTTTAAAAAAAAAAAAGACAACATATGTTGATTTTAAGGCCCAAAGAAATACCTTATAATTCTTGTTGCCATGGTAACGATATTTTGGAGGAAAATGTTATGTGATGGGTACACAATACCCTGGCCAAATTTCGTCTCTATATGATTAACGTAACTGTATCTAGGGAAGAATATATTTATTTGTTTGAAAAAAGGAGAAACTGTTTTAAACCTCCTTAAGCCTCTCATGAAAATTAAACTCTCAAGGGGGAAACAACAGTGTTTTTGTTTTCTTCATGGAAAAATGTTCCTTGCTAATTACCAAGTTTTGTAGCTATCTATTTGGAAGCACTGTGCATCATGTGAATTGTTTCCAATCGATGTTTTTTGCTTTCAGTGGGCTTCGTGCATCAGTTAAAGAAATATATGAGAATGAAGGCATTGCTGGCTTTTTTAGGTATGAATTAATTAATTAATAATAACAAAATAATTTTGTTGAATCGTCGTAATGAGCACAACAAATGAAATACTTTCACTTCTGCAGAAACCAGGGGCCCAATTCAGTGTCAGTGATATTAAACAGTAAACAAATATTTTGCTTGAAACAATAAGAACTGGACTTGATTTTGAACTCTTTGCACAAAGAGGTACAAGAGCAACCTTAACATTTTGAAAAGTTACACTGAATAACGTGATAGTAAAATTTGCCTGTGTGTGATAGATATAGATTATTACATGTTAAGAGCCTGATATCGTTTTTATTCACGAGTTTTTAATACCACTTTCACTGCGGCGAAATGATATCATATCACTTCACGGGTATGATTTTTAGTCACGGTTTTATCACACTGATATCCACACATAATAATATGTAATAAAATAATGTCAGCACTTCAAAAAATGTAACACTGTTACCCCATTTAAATTGCCTCTATTCTATCTTACCTTTATAGTACATGTAATTATTATTATTATTATTATTATTATTATTATTATTATTATTATTATTATTATTATTATTGTTATGAGTGTCTGGTTTGATAGTCGCCAGTCATCTTTTGCTGAAAATGAATCCATGGTCAGTCTAACAGTCTTTGCAATAGTGTTTTTTCCTATATATTTGCAGTGGTATCATTCCTCGTCTCCTTGGTGAGGCCCTTTCCTTGTTGTTGTTTCGTGGCGCTTGCTTCTTGGTGAGAAAGTATGCGGTTGATAGTGAGGTGCGACCTAATCAACTTAATTCTTTCATTGCAAACTCTTTGTACCATTACAAGTTATCATTATATAATTTTATTCACTCATGCATTCATTGAGGACTATAATTTAAGAATCACAGGTTTATACAACTATTTATAATTAATAATATGTAACTGTTTAGGTCAGTAGAAGAAAAGAAGTGCAAGTCTATACTAACGGTCTTTTCCAGGTAAGTACAAGTAACTGTTTTGTTTTTTTGACTTCATGTATAATAAATTGCTTACAGCACAATTATTGCAGAAGCATGCTTTGTCACTTCACCTTACAAGCAAACATCATCTGAAATGTTATAATTGTAGGTTGGCATAAATTGATTATTTTTCCAGACAATAATGTACCGATATATGAGAAAATTATTTCATTCTGATTGTCTAAGAGAAATGCAGTTTTCAGGTGTCATACATGTAGTGCAGAAAAGAAGTAATAACCAAGCATTCTGATTGGTCAATGAGCAAGCAAAGTCAGAGACAACCAATCAAATGTGTGCATTGCTTAGATGTATTTTTTTTTTTCATGTATATCATCAGTAAGTAATCACAGGACTTTTCTTGTGCAATTTGGAACAAATAAGCACACTGTAAAATACGTGTAATTGCACTCCCCCGACAGGCTTGTGCAATTTTGTTTATCTTACAAATTTACTCATGTTTATTTATTCCAAATTGCACTCGAAATTATGTTATTACCTATACTAATAATTATTAAGACTGCATCAAGTTTTGAGCGTTTTTGAAACCCTTGCAATAAAAGGCCAATGACTTGAAAGTTCACTCCTGTGGTTTTTTTAATTGCGTCATTACCATGACAAAAATTTAACTTGTAAACAGGCTTTTAATTTCAGGATCCTTAATTTTCATGTACAGAATCTAGCATGTTGAAGTCATGACAAATCTATTTTATTGTCTAATGGCAATTAGCACTATTTGTCCTGCCCAAGCTATCCAACAGTTTTAGCTTTAATACACCTGAAGATCAACTTTGATTGAAATGCCCATCTTTCCAAGAGTGATCCTTACAAAAGGCATGATTTTCGCCCTTTGAGTAAACCCAGAATCAAATTAGATTTGACTCAAAAATAGTTAAGCATCTCATCTGGTCATAATCCACATCTTCTCTATTAATATTTTATTCTGCATGAGATTATTATTATTATTATTTTGTTTTTGAGTTTAAATAAATATACATGTACTACCCACAAAACAATGTAAACATGTTTTTTTTTTTATCTTCATTAATTATGTTGAACATTGTTTCGCTCCCCATTTAGTCGCTTGTGGCCGATGGTATTCCTTGGTCAAGTTGATATTATTTCATGAGAAGAATTTATGCCCTTTTATATGTTTCATTTTTTCATGATCTTGTTTGAATGTTGCTTGAAATGTTTTAATTTGTTTTTGTCCTCTTTGTCCCTGATCAATAAAGTATGCTGCTGGAGTTGCAACATATCCATTTGTGCTTGTGTCACACATGATGATTGTTAACCATGTTGGGTCAGTCTGTTATCCTTGACTTTATACGCTAATTGCAATTTTGATATGCCAACACCGCAATATATCGCCGGCTAGTTGGGAGAAAGTAATTTACAAGTGGATAATGCAGCATTGGCATCTCAAAATTGGAATCGGTTATGTATCGTGAATCCATCAACCCATTTCAATGTTGCGATGTCAATTTCAAATTTTCAACCAATCATGCCCAGGAAAGTGACATGACAATGACATGTTATCTTGGCATCTCTCCCCTGTAAGCAAAACTATTAGAGGGTCACAATACAAGTAAAAACTGTATCTGTTGGTTTGTGTTACATGTCCTCATACAACTGTATATCATTATAGTGTTTGATTTCCCTCATACTCCATAATTGTATTATTATTGTTTTGCTCCTGTGTGAGGGCTTAAATCAATTACTTATCATTTGGGCCTTCAGCTAGATGTATTTTCCTGTCATTGCTGTATTTTTTTGGTCTGTGTTACAAATTCAATAACTTAATGGAACGGTTATCATAAACTAAAAGTTAAAGTATTTTAAAATCTTGATAAAGTGTTGGATCTGACCCAGAAAAGTATAAAAACTAAATTTTCAGCAACATTTTGTTTGCCTTCATCAGAGTAAAATGATGAAGGCAAACAAAACGTTGCTGAAAATTATTTTACTTTTTATACTTTTTTTAGATCAGGTCCAACACGTTAAGAGTTTAATCATGAACACTGACCGCCCAAACCGTATTAAAGTATTTTATTGTCTTTTTATTTTGTTATTACATTTTCTTGTATGGGTTGTGATATGTTTAGTTATTACAGGAGTAAGAACTTGGACCTGCATGGTCAAGATTAGCCATTGGACAGTTTGGGATCAATCCAGGGAGGAGTTCCTCCACCAGGAGTGAATTTAGCCCTGATGATGATGACGATGACAATGTTTTGCTGTTTGGATTATTGGCCCATTAGTTTAACACCCCCAAATTAAAAAACAGAAACACCTGCAATAGTTATGCAGAATTATAGACAATTTCATGAAGTGCACGTTATTGTCAAAAACCATTCTTGTAATGAAAACATACCAGTTACTGTTTCAGTTTTTGCTTTTCAACATTTAAATTCATGCCCAAAGTTCTTTACCTTTCATAGTTTTCTAGCAGATATCTTTGAAAAAGTGGGATCATAGAAAAAGTTTAAGTAAACAAAGTTTGACATTACTATGTTTACAGTCGACTCTAGGTAACTCAAATTTTCAAGGGAATTTGAAAATGTTGGAGTTTTCAGGAGTTGAAAATAAAGGACTGGAAATAAGAAAAAAATGGTTCCAACAGTATACACTTGAATCAAGTGAAATTGAAACAATTCATTTCTAAATTACTGTAGAAATCAGAACACGACGTAAGGTGAAACAATACGAAGCAAAGGTACTGGGAACTTTGCAGTTTTCAAAGCAAACAACGTCAGGCTACTGCCATAGAATTCATGAGATTTACTTTTTTTTAGAAATAGTCAGTTGTAACTAGTACACTATTTGTTGTTGTTTTTTTTTTGTCATGTATTGACGAAGTGGTGTGAGTTATCAAGGGTAAAAATATATAGAGAATGACTTGGAGGAAACAAACATTGCTTCAAGTTAGCGGGAGATTCGAGTTATCAACACGCCAATTTGAGTTAAATACTGAGGGTAAAATTGCAGTAAATGAATGATGGAAATCCAGGGGAAATCTATTTTGGTTCGAGTTAGTGAGGGCTCGAGTTATCAGGAGTCAACTGTAGGTACATTTTGACAGGTCTGCTACATACCTGTTACAGTAATGATTATAATTAGCATTCTCCTTTGTTTTTGATAAATGTCATCAACAGGCTTGCTGCTGGTGAGGTCCCAGTAATGCCAGTGTTTTCAGGATGGACAGACTGTTTTAAGTACCTTAGAAAAACAGTATGTTGATGACAGAGATAACTTTTATGCTTTGTTGTTCTCAATTGTTACTTTTGTTATTAGTGACCAGTAAGCCCTTAAAGTTTTTAAATGTCTGCACTGCATTTTTATTTCAGGGAAACTTGTGGCGTGGCTCTAGCATGTTTCGCCGAACTGTGCGTCAAATTACAGGATAGTAGTGTACAAACTACACCATCTTTCACATCATGGACATTACAAATAAAAATGAACCATTTTGTATTTTGTATAAATTGTGAGGGAAGTACTTGAAAAAAAACCGCACCAAACAGAGTGAAAAGAAGATGTTGGTATTTGAATTGATTCTTTGATAACTTCTGCTGTAGAGAAATCAAATTTTTGTGTTTTGAAAGATGATGATGATGATGATGATGATGATGATGACGATAATGATTTATGACATCATTGGTTTCATGAGATCATGGAGCTGAATCACCAAATTAAATGGAAATACTTGAGCACGGTGCTATACTGTTCAATCTTGGAGCCTGCCAGTTCATTGTATGACAGGAAGGAGACAAAAATAATTATGTTTTATTTTGATGTACTGTTGCTATTAAAGTTTTCTTTGCCCAGCATCCATTACTCTCAGAAAGCTTATGACAATGCTTACAGGAGATAGTATGGTTTAATTTTCCGTGTGTGGTTCAAATTTTTTTTCCTGGTTCAAAATTGTCCAAACCAGTTCAATTTTGAGTTTTTAAGTTTACCTGAAATGAATTCAGCTTATGAGAATGAATATTAGAGAACAAAAAAACAAACTTGAACTGGTTTGAAAAATTTATGCCTCAGATTTGGTAAAGGCCCTTTAAATTCCAAGAAAATCACCAACTGCATGTCTTCAATCATTCTTCAAAATATATATAATCATAATTATATTTGTTATGTGAAGAATGAGGCCAGCCTACAACTGTGGAAATTCTTCTTGGATAGGTAGTTCTATCAAAATAAATGGTAAATGTGGAACAAAAGCAAAATTATCTAGTTGGACTGAAAGAAACATGCAAAATCTTGTTAACTTGGGTCGCTTTGATTTGTCCCCCCCACCTTCCCCCAAGAGATCCACTTCTGTAGCCCTTTTTGCTAGTGACTCTTCAATTTTCAACCTTTGAACTCCTTTCTTTTCTATTTTACGGCAAGGCTAAATTATTATTGTGCACCACAATTTAGAGATGTAAGAGTTGTTGTTTTAATCATCAATGTGCATCAATGTGCAATTTCGGACCAAATTGATGTCATCAATAATTATTAATTTGTCTTCTCAAAATAGATGTTGACAACCCTTGCACTTACAAACCTTAGCTTTGTTTCATTTGTTTAAAGTGTAAGTGGTACAGAAAGTTGAACTGGGAAAATATCTGATCTGATATCTGATCTGCTAATCGCCCTTTCTCGCAGTCGGAGACTGAATTACGAAGGGCGCAGCTCAACGAGGTCGGACCGAAGGAGCTGTGCTGCCGGCTAGGCGCTCGGCCCCTGACCACCACCCATGTATGACCTCGGAGCACAGCACCACAGCCTGATGGAATAGGCCGGGAGTCGATTTTGAGGAGGGAGGAAAACCGGAGTACCCGGAGAAAAACCCTCGGAGTCAGATTGAGATCGACTGAAACTCAGTCCACATACGACCCAAGGCCAGAGTCGAACCCGGGTCACAGAGGTGGGAGGCACAGTTGATGACCACTAAACCACCCTGACTCCCCACAACAGAACTTGTACGTCCTGTTGCGAGACTAACAATGGTGAAATTAAGTGACAAGGGAATTTACTGCTTTCACATGACATCATGGCAACCTTGTTTGTATCCGAGATTTGAAAGCTGAAGTTTTGAATCTTAGCCCTTTGTCAGAGTGCTAACGCTCAAAACATCAGCTCACAAATTTCTATATGATGGGCATTTTACAACATCAACTTGGCTGACTAACCCATTTTTGTGTTTCACTTCCCCACCAACACAGCACCACAAATTCTTTGGAAACTAAACCCCTTCATTCACTTCTGGAATAGGGTTCTTTTTTTATGCCAATGACTGTCTTTGTTGAGAACTAAAAAACAACTGATAATGAGTGAAAACCATCACCAAGGTCTATTTTCATTGGGAACAGGGAAGGAGATTACTAACAGAATTTCTTTTCATGGAGAATGTTAATATGAAAGTTGAACGGCAAAACTTGACAATTAAGAACCTGTTAGCCTAAAATTTGTTAGTTAGACCCCTCTAAACAAGAACCTGTTGACCCTAAAATTTGAAAAAGGTCCTTATTGTCTGATTTCAAGCCAAAGGGGACTAGGCACAAGTCTATAAATTGTGGGATTAGCAACTATTGATCCACATAGTCAGAAAGAGCACACAGAGATTTACAAAATCCCAGAGTGTGGTGTTAATCGGGCCAATTTTGACTGAGTTACAGCCATTTAAATATGTCAATTATATTTTAAAAGTTAGAGATAACAAGTTAAACCGACGTTTCGGAGTAGACATCATATCTCTAACTTTTATAGTTTTATGTTTTAAGAAATCTCAATTATATTTACATAGAAATGTTGGTCATCAGGACGCTGCGTTCAGATGGCCATACGCTTCTTTGCAAATTTTGATGTTTTTAGATGGCTGTATCTTGCTTAATATTGGGCCTATTACCACCAAACTTAGGGATGTTGTAAAGCTTTGTGTGCACTTTCTGAATATGTGGATCAATAGTTGCTAATCCCATAATTTGCAAACTCATACCCTGTCCCCCTCAGCTTGAAATCAGGCAATTTTAATGCCAAATTCTAAAAAATGTGTGCACTGGCAAACAATATCAATAATTATTATTGATTTCATGTGATATTTCGATTTTACTTATTACAGTCATTTTTATGTGATTTTTTAAATTTTGTATTTAAATTGGTTGCTGCATAGGGGACGAAGGCCAAATACCACTGCCATCTACAATGTGATTTTTTTCTTCAGAAAACAAGAACCTCTTTAAGAACATTGACAGTCTAAATTTCTCTTAATTACCATTTATGTAAGAACCAGTTTAGGATCAATTTTAAAATGGAAGGTTCTTACTCCCGAGGTTCTATTGTGTTGTAACAGCCGATGTGAAACAATTTTCTAAGCAAAAGAACATTGCAGTTAATATACTTCTTTACTGATGCTTTATTAAGTGATAACAGAAGCAAAATTAGTAATTCACTAGAAGCTTGTTAAGTGCTTCACAATGCAGAAGGTATTACTTTAAAATTAAAGAACTTTTTGACAAGAATTTACAGTGATCTGCTGTCCTGCTGTGAAAAATGGCTCATTCAATTCCCTTCTACAGTCTCAGATTGGGTTTCCCTCCATGCATTTTGCCTTAACTCTAATCTAGTCTTCTGAGTATCACACTGTTACTGCCACAAGTTTTTAATGTTAATTTCTAGTAATGATAACTAATATTGCAATGTGCCAAATCAACTGAAGTGCTGTGTAGCAAAATAATAGGTTAGGAAGATTACAACTTGATGACTCCATTGCTTCAAAGTAAACAATCTACTGAAGTGGTTTTTGCTTTTACACCAAAGCTTAAAGTGCCCCTGTGATAAAAAAATCACTTCCTTTTTTTCTTCAGATGTTGAAAGTGTGTTTGCTTAACACCTGATTGGCAAAATTTTGAGCTTTGATTTTTATCCAAAGACCATTTACTTCAACTTGTAAGTTTTGGATTTCACGGTCCGCCATTACTCATGCTCAAAACTGACCGATTGGACCTCAGAGGGTTGGATCCAGGGAAAAGTGACATCAAAGGCTTACTAGCTTAAAACTTCCAGCGAGTAAATGCAGCTTATTATACATGCAAAATGCAAGTTTAAAAGTCTGAATGCCCAAAACTCCTGTGCAGCATATTAATTCTGCGGCATACACATGCATTGCATTCTTAAGCTAGTGAGCCTTTGACATCATTTTCTCTTCTATCCAGTTCTCTCAAGAACTTTAAGTCAGTAATGGTGGACCATTAAATATAAAAATCCCAGTTAAAATAAACAAGTGCCTTTTTGAAATCAAGGCTTAAAACTTTGGTCACTTAGTGTTTGGTTAACATAGTTTCGAAATCCATAGAAAAATAAGAATTGATTTTTTTGATCACAGGGGCACTTTAGGTGATCAAAGTTTGAACATTCTGGCTCTGGCGTGGACAAACGCCTACAAAAACTTTAAAAAACTAAGAAAAAACCGGTTACATCAAACTTCTTACATACGGATGTACTAAGGACATTTCTGAGCGATTGCAATCTAGTTTTTGTCATAAACACGAGCGATCTCTCACTCTAAGCTTGTTTGTCTAATCCTTGAAAAACTTGAACGCGATGGCCCTTCAGTTCACTAACAAAGAGCCGTCCATCTTGGCCGATTGCAAGGTCTACAGGAAAAGTTAACTGTCCTACACCTTGGCCACGGCTTCCAAACTTGGAAAGAAACTTGCCCTCTAAACTGAAAACTTGTATGCGGTTATTCCAGCCATCACAAACCAACAACTGTCCATGGCTGTCCACAGCAACTCCACGAGGTCTGTTAAACTGACCATCCCCGAACCCGGCTTCGCCAATGCTAAACAGCAAACTTCCTTGATTGTCGAAAGCTTTTACACACTGACCGTCCGTATAAGACACAAAGTACTTTTCGTGACTGTGTGCAACGTACGAAGGTCGATGGCTTGAAGAAGAATCACTAAAACTCATCATTAATGACCCTTCGGAAGAGTAAACTTGAACTTCTCTTTTTTCGCCTCCGCTACAAACCGCTATGCTACCATCCCTTGTCGTACAAAGGCCCCATGGATTTCTCAGGTTTTCGTTGCAAAGCATTCGTATTACTTCACCGTTTGATGAGTAAACTGATATCCTGTGATTGTCAGAGTCGGCCAGCACGACATTGTCTTCAGCATCGAAAGTCGCTCCATCAGGAAAATTCAAGTAACCAACGTCGACTCCTTGACTTCCAAACGCTCTACGAAACTCGCCATCGCCACTAAATAACTGGACTCGGTGATTACACGTATCTACCACTGCTACTTCGCCGGTACTACTAACGGCTATTCCATGCGGATATTGAAACTGGCCGTAATTCGTTCCAACCGAACCGAACGTCCTCAAAGACGCCATTTTCTCTCAGAATCCTCGACAATGAAGGATTTCGGGTAATTTCAACACCACGCGATGTCAAGTGGCAACTGATTGGTCAAACGTTCCCGCGTTCCTTAGCGTTCCTTCGATCCAAGCCAAGTCGATAACATAAACTACCCGTGCATGACCTTGTCAAAACGCTCTTTCCATAGCTCGGCCTTTTCAAGAATTGTTCGCGCTCAATTTGTATGTGGTCTGCCGCTTGTTGGAGTAGCTTTTTAACGTTTTCAACAGATTTCTACTCCGGCCTCCACATTGAACATAAACTGTTTTTGTGTCTATGTTTGTCTTGTCGGATGGTGTGAGCGCAAAATCATTTTGACTTGTTGTTTGTTGATGAACTCAGACAAGGGTCTAGAATTTGTTATCCTGTAGACATCGGCGTTTGTTAAAATGTACGCGTAGAAACCTGATTTCGGATTTTTGCGATACCGTCCGTTCCAGAGTACGGGACGAAGCCGTGGCCAGGGTAACTTCATCAGCATCATTCCAACTATCATCAAGGGCGTAGCTAGCCATTTTTGGTTGGTGAGCCCGTTCCAAGCTTTGCGATTTCGTGGAAGTCAGAGGATTTAAAAATAGACAGATGTAAACTGATTTTTTCGTGAATTTTATTGTAACCCCGGCCTGGATGGCTTTACAAACAGGAACAAATACGGACCATATTTTTTAGTGTCACTAAGTCTCAGTGACTCTCATTGCAACTCTGGATATCGGTGTAAACCACTAAGAAATCCACTGGTATTTTTTTTAAAAATGTCAGCGTATCTTGACAATATTTCTTCGACAAAACCCGAGTTCTGTTGAGTATGGTTCCCTATGTAGTTTTATGGAAACCCAAAGTTAAGGAGCCTCTTCTTTCTGCCGCAAAAATCACTGGCCACAGCCTCCACGTCTATTGTCATTTTCCCGTGAGCATGCATCACAGCAAACTGGACAACCGTTCCGTTTTAATGGTGGCACGCAGGTAGGTTCTTACTCTGCGCATAGAACTGAAAGAGAGTTCCGGGGTGGCCGTTGAAACCCGGGCCGGCATTGTGAGGAGAATGGTGAGTACCGCGTTTACGTTTGGGTAGAGGACTGACTGGATTTGCCCTCTCCAGGGTTTCTGCCAAAGTCGCTGGGCTCTCATGCACAAAAAGGGGAATGCAGCCACTTTATTTTCCATCTAAGGATCTCAGTATCATATTCTCTCTTCTCGGATAGATCGTTTTTGCATGTGCCATATACCGTATCCCGAGCGTCGCTTGTGAATGCGTGCATGTAGCTTTATAGGGACGAGATATTGTCCTAAGAATTTATCCTCCCGTCAGCCTGTCCTATACATTTCTTGTACAAGGTGATCGACGAGGGGAAAATGCACGGCTCTTTGCTAGACGGATTCAGGAGTTGCGGCTCGGACATTTGCCATATTTTGTTTCCTTCCTGTATATGGTTCTTGGTCTCCTTGGCTCAATAACGAACTCGGCAGTGCCATCTGCTTTCCCCGCTCGTACACCTCTGTCCAAACTAAAGGATCTTCTCTCTCAGTTATGACTACACACATATTTAAATGTTTTCCTTTACTTTGAAACAACCGCGCGAGATTAAATATTAAATTCATAAGTCTGCTTTTTTATAATCTTTTCCCAAAAGAAAGCGAAATCAAAAAAAAAATCATTCAACGTGGAAAATGTTCAGATAACTTTGTCCAAAAGTTTGTAAGCTGGGGTTTACTGGCTTAAAGGAGGCCCTGCCAGGAGTAACAATTACGACGAGACAGCTGAAGCATAACGCAACTTTAATCCACTAAACTCGGCTACACATCGATTTACAAAGGAGATGTATACGAGTGAAATGCGACGCCGTACAAAGCACATTCGATAACAAGAGCGAGCGGGAACAACAACGAAAGTCACATGACACTGTAAGTCCTACACACTTGGGTGCAGTTAGGAAAATTATTCATAGGTCTAGTCTCTCAGGTTTCTTTGTCATTCTTCCAGAACGAGTACGGGTCGTTACAGCACTAATTAACGAGTAAAGTTGCAGATCGGAAAACACATTTGAACAAGTTTTGCAACCATTAAAGATTCCTCGTAAAAAAGGATACACCTATTCCTGCTAATCCAAGTTTAAGCTTTGTGGGAAATTTTCATGCATGGCAACCCGTTTGTAAACATGGACTTGGTCATTTCCATCGGTGTCACGACTTTCCTCGTGATAAAAAGTTTGCTCGTTCATTCTCAGCATAGCTCCCTTTATTTTGTTCAGCCCAAAAATGACACATCCAAAATCAAGCTGGGGACTCTTGGAGGCCGCTGCAACGTTAACATTTGCCATTGTATTAGTGGCGGGGCTGAGGCCACAGCAGCGTGTGTCAGCAAGGGCGGATCTAATCTCGTACCCAAAGACAGAGTGAGATCTGGGTACGAGATTAGGGCGGATCTAGGGGAGGTGCACTGGGTGCACGTGCACCCCCCACGGTTACCAAAAAAAAAAAAAAGGCTACTGTATAACGAGTGCGAGCCTTTAAAAGTCATTTAAACAGAAATAAGTTTGAACAATAACATATATAAGTAAACTTGCCTTTTGCAACTAACGATCACATGATACAAAATCCGCCATGCTGGAGGGCAAGCTCATTATTATTCCCCCACTGGGACATTAAAACAAAGAGACCTGAACCAGTCAAGCTTGACTTCCCAGTGGGGGAATAATAATGAGCTTGCCCTCCAGCATGGCGGATTTTGTACCATGTGATCGTAAGTTGCAAAAGGCCTATTGTAAACAATCATACAGCAAACGCCTGAAATTACTGTCATGTCACACTCATAATTCTTCCTAGTAATGTAAGCTTAGCTAAAAAACGGCAAAGCGAATTAAGCTACTAGAGGATATTAAAAGCACAAAAACTGCATTAAGTTAGATTTTTATTTGCCTCATCATTTACAGATTTATCATACTGCAACCTTAACCCTCTTAAATGCATGTATTATACATTTTCTAACATATAAAGATTAAAACCTTTTAAGGATTAAACCACTGCAAAAACCGTGTACGATCAAAACTTGCTCTACGTTGGATCAAAATAGATCTTGACCATACCAAAAAAAACTTTAAAAATAGAAAATATACTGCAAAGGTTGGTCAAACTAAACTAGTTTAGTTTAGCTACCTTTTAATTTTCTTTTGTTTTTTTCATCTTGTTATCATGTATTATTCTCTCTCCTCTTTTTTATGCATTTCCGTTTTTATAACACATCACACAGCCTTTTTATGTCATTTCCGGTAAATATAAAGATCTTGTAACAAGCATTTATCCATTCAATAAACCTGAAGAAGGCTGGTGTTGGCCAGCCGAAATATTGCAACAACGCCTATGTTCACGTTGTCTTGACCAACCTTTGCAGTATATATATATAAAGATTGGGCTTCCTGTGCATTTCCGTCTGACATGTGCACCCCTCCTAGCCAAAATCCTAGATCCGCCCTTGGGCAGAGCCCCATAGATAACTCCGAGGAAAATGGACTTTGAGAAATTCTAGTTTTCCAACAGCAGCTACTAAACTGTCATTTTCTAAGAAGTGTGTCACTAAACAATTGTTCAGCGCATTCTTCTTATCATTCTCTTTGCTCTTCCTTTAAAGATTTTTGAAAAAAACAAACAAACTGAAAGTCGAAACAACAGCAGCCATAATAAGCGATTTGCAATTCTGCCTAATCAGATTAAAGTCCAGATTCTGGACTACGAGAAGACGACCCGTTAAGAAATTGTATCAGGCGTACCTTTTCGCACCCTGTCTAAAGAAAAGTACTCCTGGTCGCAGGTTAGTACGCGGATGGAACGACTTTTTTATTGGCAGAAAACTTACTTCTGCGCAGCCGCGTTTATCCCATTGACCTTCGTCACTTTTGAAAATGAGTTTTCAAGATTAAATTTACCGAAGCAATTAAAAAAAAATTAGATATTAAGTATTGAACAATTAATATGCTAGCTGCATCAGGTATCCAAAGCAAGAACGAACGCGAAAAAAATTGACTCCTTTACGATTGCTCCGAAACAGTGGTGTTTATTTCATTCTCTTGTCAATTCCATATGGGAAGACCTTAGACAGAAATGACCAGAACCAGGTTACTGACCAGCGGTTTTCGTTAAAACAATGGTTTTCTGGGGGTACTCAGTCACGCGGGCTCAGAAAACCTGGTTGTGGTCATTGTTATTTAAGGTTTTTCTTCCATATGTTTTCGTCAAGTACAAAATCGAAAGGCATTATTAAATGAGAAGACGAGTTAAACCAGTGGAAAGCTGGCGTTTGAGGCAATTCCGCATTGATTGTTCTTGTTCCGTGACATCATGATGTATCCCCCTATTCCCCAAGTTGTTCCCCAGGAATTCTTCACCAGCCAGTAGTCCTTGCCTTGGTAGACACCGTAGCCAACAACTAGAGCAGCGTGATCAACATCCGTGCTGCTGCAGGCTCTGCATTAAGGGATGAAATTATATATAAACTTGCGTCGTTCAAGAACGCTAGAATTACAGGGATTGTGGTACGAATATAATTACAACAAATAAATGTTATTTATTTTAATGTTTATCAATAAAGGGCAAAATTACTAAGCGCTGATTGGCTGAGACAGAGGGCATTTTTTCTTAGTCGCTTCGCGACTCGGACAATTTTGGAAAATTTCCAAAACACTCGTGCAATTAATCCTTAATAGTACTCGGCCTCATGTGATTACCTATATTTATCATGTCGTATACTTCAAACAACCATTACTAAATGTAATTGGTACACAAATACAAGAAAAATTTAATGTCATGGAAAACTGAAAGAAATCATGGGGCTTATGAAAAATAAGGCTTCCTCACAAGTCGCCGGTAGATCAACTTACTACAACAATACAGACTAATTGGCACTACACACCTATGTATGTAAGAAAACGGCTTCGAAGAAATTCTCTGATCTTTTTTTTTTTCATTCTAAAGAAGCAATGTTAGCAGAAGCAAAAGATCAAATCTGATTTTATTATTAGTTATTAGAGGTGTTGTAGTTGCGTTCTTTTTCAACTAGATAGCTATGACCTTTCTCACTATTCTTTGCCCTTTATGCAATGGTTCATTACACTTAACACTAAGTGTCTGCAAATATATTAGGTGCGAATTTGCTGTGGTGTATACGTATGCTCGTATTTTGCTTCTTCGGGGAGACTTTCATATACCAGACTATTTAAAATGGCGGAGGACGAAAGAACCATTGTTATTCCTATTGAGCCTTGCTGATTAGGTATTGTTACGTTAGCTTTGTTCTTTTGTTTTATGGACATTAAATTATTTTGGATCCGGTATATGAAATACAAGCCGCTTCTTCTCATCATAGTTAATAGAGGGAAATGGTTATGAAACCCAACAAATTTCTTTGCTGTAGGTTGTTGTTTTTCTCTGTTTTGGGCCTTGATCGTGCACAAAACACAATAGTTGTTTACTCCGTACTGAGGAACTAACCAATAGAAAAAAGTTGCTTACGTAAATCATGCATAGTGTATGAGTGCAAAACAAAAGATTGTGCACGGTCGTGGACTTCCCAAACTAAATCTTGGCCTCTTTGTTTGCTCCTTTAGTGTTTGCCGAGCTTCAAAACCAGTCCCCTCTATTAACTATGTTCTCATTTAGAAAGAATTTACCAACCACCCTTTAGTTCATGAAATGAACTTTTATTACACATAACATGAGAATTTTATTCCATAAAGCTCATTTGTACAAATCTATACGCTTTATTTTCACATGTGAAAAAGGCCTATACAGCCAATCAGAATGGCGTACAGCTATTTCACATGTGGAAGTATAACCAATCAACGATAGCGTTAAGGCGTTTCCATGCCAATCACTCGTGCATCTCGTGCAAATCGTGCAAATCGTACTTTGTTATTGAATTAAATTAAATTTGCATTTGGTTCTATTGTTAGTGAGTTTTTGTTTCTAATTCGCGTTCAGAAAACTATTTTAATGAAAATTCTCATGTTATGTGTAATAAACAGTTTACGACATAGAGAGTGCTTTGTAGGGGTTTTATTCACTCGTTGTTTGTGTCAAAAACCCTCACTCGCTCGTTCCTCGCTCGTTCGGGTTTTTGACACAAACAACTCGTGCATAAAACCCCGTACGCCGCACTTTCTATGACGTAAACTATATTTATATTCGCCAATTTAACAATGACGAAAAAATGATGATGATGATGATGATGATGATGATGACTAATGACATAGAAGGCGGTAGTGGAAAGACGGATGTAGACGGAATTCGTCGTTGGTGGACGGAGGGAACGAGGATGAGATTCATTGATCAACACTCACGGGTCATCATAGACTCCACCGCTGTAAAACTGGAATGAAGAGAGACCCGCATTGAAACCGACAGAAATTGGACCAACTGTGGCTACAGCGTACTGTAACTGAGATTCATTTCCTTGCTGGATGTCCTCGTAACCTAAATGATGATAAAAGACATGTTGATATTCGAGTACTTCCATATTGAATCGTTGTCACAGTTTAGAGTATATGAAAAGCTAAGCGCCTTTGTGATTAGAAAGGCAAGAAAGGGATTCAGGAAAGGTTGTGATCAAAAGAAAGGTTATAAATTTATGAAATCGTTTTTGGAAATTGCATGCGTCTCGCACCACTGATTCAAAGTAGTCACATACGGGGCTAAATTACTGAATGCTGTTTGACTTAGACGGAGGGCATTATTTTTTTCTTAATCACGAAATGTTCACTTCCGTTTTCCGTCTGAGGCTAAAACTTTATTGATAACCACTGCAATCTCCATGCATCAATGCTTTACCAGTAATAGTAGCGCCCACTTTGTCCTTGAGAAAACAGCAAGACTTATTGCAAGGATGTGGATAGCCTGCCTCGGTGTCGATCCCTCCGTTTTTTATGATGTACCTGGAGAGCAAATAGAGAGTTCAAGCAACGCGGCAACGACAACAGTGTCGCAGAAAGCAGCAACACCTGTTGGTTAAAAAAGGAAAAATAATCGTTCTGCACGTGCAGCACAAATTTCTTTTCCGTACTCCACAAAACAACAACGACAAATCACCAAATTTGGGCTTTTGACGACGAAGTGAGCATAGTGAGCCATTCACTTTCTACGTTTACTTTAAAGTGAACCTCCACTAAAACAAGAAAATAACTTTAAACCACAGAACATAATTTTACAATAAACATCGTTCCCATTTTTTCCAATGAAAGCGTTTGTTTTTGAAATGAATAAATTTAAAAAACGCTCGGTTTGGTTTTCAAATTTCCCGGGCCGCCATCTTGAATAATTGTGACGTGTCGTGGTTGCCCTTTTGTCGATTAAACAATTTGGGCAACCACGACACAGATTATTCAAGATGGCGGCGCTCGGGAAATTTGAAAGTGAAAATAAGTGATTCTGAAATTCACTGTTTTCGATACGAACACTTTTTTGAAGAAAATTGTCGATAAAATTTGATTGCAAACATTATTTTGTTCGGTTTAAAATTATTTATTAGTCGGAATGGAAGTCCCCTTTAAAACCGTTCGTAGCCATCAGTTACATGATAGTTCGCCAGTATTGAACAACGCGTGAACAAGACGAAATAATTGCGCCAAATACTTGCGACAGAGCTAAGTTATATTTTGGAGTGACGTTTTTGTTGACGTTGGCCGGCGTTATCCTTGCTTACACCCTTAATGGCGTGTTTTCAAGCGTCTGAGAGCGCGTTTTGAAGACGTTTGTTTACGCCTTTGAGAAAAACGTTTTGAAGCGTGTTTTCAAGCGTCTGAGAGAGCGCCTTAAGATCTACGACGGCGACGGTCGACGAAAACGTCACCTCAAAATATAACTTGGCTCTATCATACGTCTTTCGCGATTATTCAGTCTCGTTCACGTCCTACAAAATGCATGGATGAAATATCCTAAAAGTAAATTGGCACGAGCGGTTTCAGAGTAAAAACAGAGAATGAAAGATTCTCTCTTGTATGCTTACGTTGTCGTCAAAACTTCAAATTTGGTGATTTCACGTCGTCGTAATGCAGAGGACCGCAAACATATTTGCTAAAATCTGTGCTTTGCAGCACGGTTATTTATTCTCTTTCAATCAATGATATTATCGTTTTGTGGCTTTGTCGTAGTCGTAGCCGTCGAATTAACGATACAAAATTTGAGAAATGTCAAATCCATAACCCAGAAGTCTCTATCTGCGATGGAATGCGTCCCCTCAGTTTACGGTAGCGGGGAGTTTAAGGACGGTGCGTACTAATTCAAAAGTATTTTTGTGCAGTTTAC
This sequence comes from Montipora sp. Colony 1 RG-2022, assembly GCA_023091755.1. Taxonomy (NCBI): domain Eukaryota; kingdom Metazoa; phylum Cnidaria; class Anthozoa; order Scleractinia; family Acroporidae; genus Montipora; species Montipora sp. Colony 1 RG-2022. The sequence continues at coordinate 36,464 of JALIRR010001867.1, read as the reverse complement.
AGACTATGAGGGAAAAGCAGATCTTAAGAAGTGTTACCGAAATCCAAAAAGAAAATTGGGGGTAACCACGCATTTTTTGAAGATAATTAATCAACAATATTTGTAAAAAGCTTTAAAATACAAAGCAATGTATGGCGTTCTTTTCCAAATTGAAGCTTAATTATCTCTGACAAATGCGTGGTTACTTCCAATTTTCTTTTTGGATACCAAGAGCACTTGCCAAGTTCTGCTTCTCCGCATAGTGTTGAGCCGCACAAAAATATCCCTGTACCAAAAGAAAATGAGGGGACAGAGAAGAAGGCTCCCGGTCAAGCCCTTGGGATATGTCATGTCTACGAAAGTTATTTTTAGACGAGCGGAAGTCTTTGTTCTAGCGGAAGTCTGTATTCCGAGACGTCCGCATGCAGGCCAACCTCGGTCTGATGTTTGAAAGAAAATAAATATTCATTAGCCTTCAACGTGCGCCGCCATTTTCTCTCTTCACTAAGAACCTGAGAGCGAGACAAGACTGCATGCGGACGTCTCGGAAGACAGACGTCCGCTAGAACAAAGACTTCCGCTCGTCTAAAAATATCTTTCGTGGACATGACATATCCCGACCAACGCCCTGAGCCTCCGTCTCTGTCCCCTCATTTTTGATAGGAAATCCGAGTATCTTGAGATGCGCAGAACGTATGCGCAATAACAATATAAGGCACCGTCGTTAAGAAACGACGACGGCTACGGCAACGACAACGCCAAAAAGCAGTAATATCACTGGTTGAAAGAACCAAAATGATCGTGACGTGCAGCACGTATTTTTGTACATTTCTTCCCCTCACTCGTCAAAACTACTTGACCAAATTTAGACGACAACGTGGACAAACTACAGTGAATCTTTCAGTCTCACTTTTTACTTCAAATCCGTCCGTACCAATCCAGTTATTGGACACTTCGCCCATTGTATAATACAAACAAGATGGAATAATCATGAAATACTAAGAATAGCTGAAATGTATATTTTGAAGTGACGTTTTTGTCGCCGTAGCCGTCGTGGTTTGTTAAACTACCTACTACAGTAAACTTAGGGGTCAAGGCCAAATGTGAGAGACACTTTTGGGTTCTGGGATTCTTGGTTTGTTTAATACTTGAAACCGCAGTCTGCAACTGCCTTGTGGGGCGGCAAGTAATCTCGACATCCCGAACAATCCACAAGATTCTGTTCGCTGAGTGAGACCAGTTCCCCTGTTTTCTTGCAGTGTTGTCCTTCAACTGATCCTGTTACACTAAATGACCACGATTGATCCAACATACCTGAAAAGCAAAAGAAAGTAACTCAGAAATTTAGTGATAAAATTCGACTTTGAGGTGATTCCAAAACTTCTTCTCCTCGAATCACTGCCGCTGGAAGTGGAGCGAAGAAATTCAAAACAGGAATCATCGAAGGAATGTTAGAGCCTATTCAAAACCATGTATGTATTCCGTAACTAAAGGAAACTTTAGGGATAGATAATTTTTTCGCATTTATGGGAGGCATAACATTGTTGTTTGGTCAATTTTCTCGTACAAAACTTGATCGAAGGCATGTGCTTTCTGGTCCCGCACCATTTGCTTCTGGTCTCAATGAAAACAAAAACGTACCCTGGTTCTTAACTGGCGTGACGCATCCTTTTCTCCTCCAGTCAACAGAAGAGGGTAACGTTATTCCGCCGGGAAGAAGTGAGGGAAAGCCTTTGGGACTGATATCATCGGAGTAACGGAAGTGAGCTCGAGGGACCACGAAAAAGTGGTATTCGTGGTCGGTCAGGTCACCGAACTGGTTCATAGCCAGGGAGTAGGAATGTTTTTCAGAGTTGTGTCGTTGAATTTTCTGAAAGAAAATTGAAGTACAGGAGCTACGCGAAAAAAAAAAATTGGTGGAAGAGAAGGGTGGGGGGTAGTTCAGGTGGTTTTCATCACTGGAAATCAACCAGTAGCAATCGTCAGATGAACGTTAATATTGCAAACCACAAATGAAGTTACCAAAAATTTATTTAAAGGAAACTTGAAAAATATGATGCATTAAGTCATAAACGCATGGATTTCTAGTAGACAGTGACAGTAGTGGACAGATCACTTTCAATGATGTTGTCACCGTGGACAGAACATGCTGCTTGCACAAAATTATTACTAAAGCAGTAGAGTTTGCCGGTTGGTATCAATGACTGCTACATATATTTGTTGTTTAAAAGATTTGTTGTATTTGTTCAAAAGATATAAAGATGTGTTGCAGAGAAGAGTTCACCCCTGGGCGATATGTTTCCCCGCGTCCGTTTTTGTGCCTCTCGGACTGTGCCGAAATATCGCAGGCGCACTTTCCTACACTCAGAGAAGGAAAAATGGGGAAAGACGATTTGTAAGTGTCTCAATTGCCTTAAAAATACAATGTACGACATGTTATCGTTTCTTTTTCAGGCTGATTTGCTAAGTCAATGCCTTTTTGAAGGTCTTTGTTACAAAACCTGCTTCATTCATACACGATTTCCCTAGTAGATGTTGTTATGATCGGTGACAGGCGGACCACTTTCTGTCGTTGTTGTTGTTATCGATCTGTAGAAGGATAAATACATTACGGTGGTTGCGATTTGCTCGGCAATAAAGTTTGAAAGCAAATAATTCAATGAAAGATCAACAAAAACTGAAAGTGTCAATCGAGTCCTGCGTTATTATTTTTCTGGTCGTTCCGAGCTGTTTTAGGCGTCATTTTGGGAGATCTTTTCTCGACCACCAGTTAGAGTCAAGAAAATTGACAAGGCAAGCAACACGGAGCCGCCGGCCAGTGACCTCGTCTTGTTCAAGCGGGAACTGACGCCAGACCAGTGAAATTCTCACGTTAAAAACACCAGCATCCGATCGATTAGGGATCTCCTCATACCTTCGCTGTATTTGAGCTTCAGTGCAACGCGACCGTTGCCAAGCGTTGGCAAGCCAACGGTCGCGTTGCACTGATTACTGGGTTGCCAGTATGGCAAACACAGTCGGAATCTGTCTTGAAATGAACAGTTCTCTGGTAACTCAGTATGGGTTCAACAAGACAGAGAAGGAATCCATTGGATCTGTTATCTCAGTTGTCTCGCCATTTGTCAGATTCGTATTTACCTGTTCTCAACTCTGCACAGTCTCCCGGTATAACAATCGGAAATTTCACTAATAAGTCATTGACGTGAATGGCGTTTTAGTGGATCTTTAAACAAAATATACCCTCATGGAGCTCAGGAATGGATCGTCAATAGACAGCGCTGAAAAATAAATATCTGGATTTTAAGAGACGAGTAATGGTCTTCGACAACAATTTCATATTTTGCCTTTGGATATCAAGTGACCTTTGTTTCTAATATTTTACTAACTTGGTATTATATAAAACACGGAAATCAAATAGCAATTTTTTTATGGATTTAACAAATTAACATTGAAGGAATCGAACGCCTACAAGAATGCATCACAGTGTTTACTCAAGTCGCATCTTAGTTGTCTGACAACTTACATTTACCGGTATTTTGTACTCAACTCTGCAAAGGTGTAAAATATTTGGAAATGTGACAGTGAAGAATTATTTGAATGAAAGTTGTTGTCGCTTTTGTGCTTCATTATTTACGGTCAGCGTTCCGAGTCGAAAAGGGTTTGATGTGAACTGTCAAAAATGTATTTAATTGCATCTCTTGTTTGCACGCACGCAATTGAAATAGGAAGGTTTTTTAGCCTCTAACAGTAAATATGTTGTTTGTTTCGATTGATTTTTTCGCTGGAAAAGGATTTTGCCGAGATATTTCCAGCCTTTGTGAACTTTAATATCATGTTGTGTAATTTTCGAGCTTAACAAATTTGCATACGTGTGTTGAAATGAAATGTGATACGGGAGCATTTTTGTGGTATAGTGTAACGAAAATAAACAGGTCTGTCGAAAGCTTGCTTGAGTTTCAACAAAATGACCCCCAAAATCGGCAAA
>JALIRR010001867.1:10000-30000 GCA_023091755.1 Montipora sp. Colony 1 RG-2022 | reverse complement strand
GGGCGAACGGGTTTTTCAAAAATAGGGGTCTTCTTGCAAGCGTTCCTTCAATCTCTCGACCCAACTTTCGCGCGGCCTGTTTCCGGAAAATCGTTTGGGAGCTCTTCCAGGAACCCTTGCTACGCAGGCTACGTCAGCCCAGAAGCCAATGTTTCTCGCTTCTCTTTTATTTGTTATTCTTCAGAGACTGGAATGCTGTAGTTCAATACCACACAATTCAGTGCCTTCTGAAATTCTGTAACACGTACCACAGGCAACCCAGTTTATGCTTCACGGAAGCATCTCGTTGGTAGATTCGAATAGACTCAAATGCTTCGAATTCCTGTGATTTGGTTTCTTGCACCGATCATGTTGAGAAAGCTTTATTATATGGATTTCAGGATCGCTTTCTCGGCGAATTTTCGAAAAATAACGCTCAAATTTGGCGAAGGTATGAGGACATCCCGCGAGGACATCCCGCGAGGAAATGTAAAAATATCATCCGAAGTTATATTATCCTCCCCAGACTACTCGCCAGCAAAAATGCAATATTTATATCCTTTTTTAAAAGGCTTTCCTCTCATCCCGCGTTTTAGAATAGTCCGTATATTCCGTGTTCCAAAATATTCGATTTTTTCCGTGTTTTAGAATTTTCCATATATTCCGTATTTTAGAATATTCCATGCATTCCGCTATTTCCACCATTCCATCGAATAGGGTCACCCGTTGGCGTGACCTTTTGAGAGAGTTCCTCAAATGACTTGAATTTCGTATATCTTTTATACGAGGGCTTATGTCCTGCATTTTCAGGAGCACGCAACGTCAATTTTCGAAAAATATCTGTTCGAAAGACAACTTGAGATCTAGAGTTTTCGGAAAATTTGTTGTAAAATTTTTTGCTTGCCTGACTGTCCTAGGATTTTCGAACATCTAAAAAACGGTCCCATTTTTAACGGATTTTTACCCTAAAAAGGTCACCTAGAAGTTTCGGAGCGTTTTTTCAGGCTGAAATTTTCGAAAAGGTAAGTTTCAGCTAGGAAGTCTGAACAGATGAAAAACTTTTTGCTATGCTTTTAGGGATGCTATGTTTAAGTAGTTTTGAACTATATTCTCGTTGGGTGTTCCTGCATTTTGAACAGATGGGCGCGTGAGCTTCGATTTTGAAGGTATGGTGTAAGAACTTTTAGTACAATGCGGCTTAGAAACAAACTTTCAGTCATTAAAAATCTTTATTTAATGAAAAAAAACGTTGATATGTAACTCACCCTAAGGTTATCTCTCCAAATGGTGTAACGCTTATATTCCTCCGTTGGTGTATCATACGTTTTATCGTGAAAAGATTTCCATACCCACCATTTGGCTTCGTATTCTTCATTCCTCAGAACGTAGCCACTTACAGCAATAAAACACACAATGAATGAGTAAAAACTCTTCATTTTTAAATGTGGTTCGGATTGAACTTGGGAATAAAACCAAGTTATTTTTCTACGCACATAGTATGGTCACAAGATAATCTTGTGATTGATCGTAGATATATCCATTTCTGAAACACGATATTTTTCTGTGTAACGTGACTGACGTAACGCAATGATTTCATTTTCCAAATCTAATGCACTAAAGAGGTAAAAATTCAAGCCTTCCAAGAGGAGCCCAACTAGGACTTTGTTTTCTGCTTTTCAGACGTTTAACCCTTTCATTAATTCTCAATATAAAAAAGTAAAGTAAAGTCACTTTATTTAACGTCGGTAGTTCCTTCAGCCCGACGCTGGTATTAAAAACTCTTCATTTCAAATGTGGTTCGGATTGAACTTGGGAATGAAACCAAGTTATTTTTCTACGCACATAGTATGGTCACAAGATAATCTCGTGATTGATCGTAGATATATCGATTTCTGAAACACGATATTTTTCTGTGTAACGTGACTGACGTAACGCAATGTTTTCATTTTCCAAATCTAATGCACTAAAGAGGTAAAAATTCAAACCTTCCAAGAGGAGCCCAACTAGGACTTTGTTTTCTGCTTTTTTTCAGACGTTTAACCCTTCTCATTAATTCTCAGTATAAAAAAGTAAAGTAAAGTAAAGTCACCAGTTCCTTCAGCTACGACGCTGGTATCAATGACAGCCGTCGGTCTTCCCTTTACCACCCCGCCCCCCCTTCCTCTGTTATTGCTCCATTTTACCGCGGTGTATTTAAAGCTATAACTACACAGATCAAAGGAAAGTCGAAACAGATCGTGGTTGAAATCACCGAGGATCGAACTGGGGACCCCTGGATCCGAAACCCGCGCTTTAGCCAACTGAGCTACACCTGCAAATGTTGGTGAGTGAAGGGAGAGAAGGGAAACCCGAGTACCCGGGGAAAAACCTCTCGGAGCAGAGTCGAGAACCAACAAAAAACTCAACCCACATATGACGTAGAATCCGGGCTGCATTGATGGAAGGCGAGTGCTGTCGCTGCTGCGCCAGCCCTTCTCCCCCTCTCCTGAATTTTAATTCTCCTTACTGACTGCCACACAATACTCTTAACGTCAGTTGTGGGAATTTGATATTCTAGACAAAAAAAACCGGATTCACTACTTGCACAATCCCATAATACACCTCTATTACCCCCTAAAACTTTTTCATAACCATTGTTTGCAATTTCTCCTGGGACATGAACATGAAAATGTCCCAAGAGAAGTCGAAAACAATGCCTATGCAGATTTTTGGGGGGTAAAAGAGGTGTATTATGGGATTTCTGCATCAGTGAATGATGAATTTCTTTATTCTCGTCACCAGTCTACTAACAAATGTATTAAGCCAAGAGAAAATGAGGGGACAGAGACGGAGTCTCAGGGCGTTGGTCGGGATATGTCATGTCCACGAAAGTTATTTTTAGACGAGCGAAAGTCTTTGTTCTAGCGGAAGTTTGTCTTCCGAGACGTCCGCATACAGTCTTGTCTCGCTCTCAGGTTCTTAGTGAAGAGAGAAAATGGCGGCGCACGTGGAAGGCTAATGAATATTTATTTTCCGTCAAACATCAGACCGAGGTTGGCCTGCATGCGGACGTCTCGAAATACAGACTTCCGCTAGAACAAAGACTTCCGCTCGTCTAAAAATAACTTTCGTACACATGACATATCCCAAGGGCTGGACCGGGAGCCTCCTTCTCTGACCCCTCATTTTCTCTTGATTGAGCTTGTGAGTCGAAATTTTGAATCAATCTCTCTTGGATACAAAGCTTTGCTTGCCTCAGCATGAACCAGGACGACCTTCTCAAACCTATGCTTTTTCGTGAGTCCTGTCCTAGAACGACGTCTTCAAAAGAGACCGCTTTACATGCAGTTATAGTTTCGCGAAACTGTAACTGCATGTAAGCGATCTCTTTTGAGCTGTTTTTCCTTTATCATTGGTAAATAAACGTTCTTACACAGTTTACGAATTGTTGAAGCAGAAAAGACATGTAAGTGTTTATTTGACCCATCCTGCCCTTTCCTGTTAATTACGTTTTCCCTCTGGCAAAACGCGCGCCCTCGACACGAAACTGGGAATTACCTCGAGAGTATGGAGACAGGTTAAATTACATGTACATATTGAGAAGAAACTTTTCCAAGATGGGCCGGGGAAAAAAGTAAAACTTTTTGATGGCTGTTAAATCGATGCTTCCACGAAGTCCGCCTAACCACTTGGAACTTCGGCGCCGAATTGTCGGCGGCAAACTGTCTAAATCGTTGAAAGGTTAAATCTCTTTCTTTGTGTAAAATCCAGTCAAAAGCTGAGGCATCAGTTGGACTTAAACTAGCCTCGTATTTCCGACCGCCGGAAATACGTCTGCGTTCGCAGGCTGGACTTAAACCTGGAACCTGTTAACCCAAAATGTGGTCGGTAAAACAAAGAGCATCAAAGAGACGTAGAAGAGCACTTCAAGGCTCATCATGACCAAATCAATCGTGCAGTTTTTTAATGATGACCTGGCTGACTTCTACTCCAATTTCAATGGTGTGACAGCCCAAGTAACGAGTGAGCTGATCCAACAGCCCTTCGTGAAGGGTACGCTATATATCTGGATGGGTACCTCAACAACTTGAATGACACTAATCATGGAATAGTTTTCACAGTGTGCTTTTTATGACTAGTACAATGTTTTTCAGTATTTCCGGGTAGTTGTGCAGGCTTTTGTTACTAAGTATTACCGTAGATGTCCCATTTAGTTTAAGAACAAACATTTTCATTGACCTAATGTTTTCTTTAAAGTGAATTTGTAATTTTCTGTGCATACATCTTCTTGTCATAGATTAATTAACAGCTAAAGAGAAAGTAACTGTCGTTTTAAAGCATTGCACGTTTTGAGGAAGAAGGTTATCCAGTCTCTGCCAAACGTATAGATATTTGGAGACATTGACCAGCAATATTTAACTTAGCAAGTTTAAGTTTATCATCCTTGAGAGGACAGTCAAGTTAATAGGGTTTACTTTAGTTTCATTGCGAGGTGATGTATTCAAAGCCCAACACTGTTTTTCCTTTTTCATGAAACGTGCTTACACAGTTTACGAAAAGACACATACTCATCCAGCCATTTCCTTTTAAGTTTATAAGCGATAGTTGTTTTGTGACGAAATGTGCACTCTCAACGTAAAAAGTCGATACTTCAGCTAAATGTAGATTTTCTCGGAAAATATTTAGACCCATTTGTATTGAAAAGATATCGCGAAATACATCTGCAAGTCATAGGCTGGGATGATCGGTTGGACTTAGAAACCTGTCTACCCGAAATCTGGCTGGTTAAAACAAACGGTGGTAAGAAGAGGTAGAAGAGTATTTTGGGTTCCCTTCTAATTATATATAAGAGGGAAGATCGAGGACAGAGAAGAACATCCAAAGTATTGTTTTATGAACAGAACATCAAAATGTTTGGGGGTTGAAAAGTACGTTGTATCATTGCCTCACGCCGGGGAACAAGTTTAGAGGCAAATCCCGCGCCATCATTGTACGAATCATTGAAGCCTGCGTATGTGCAATGTTAAGTGATAAACTGCTCGGTAATTAGAGAACGTCAGGTAAAAAAATAAATTCACGTTTAATATTGCGATCACTTCGCGACTGTTACAAGCTTTTTAATATGACAAAAGTGTGGCAGTCCCTCAGGAATAAAACCGTTACGAGCGGCGCTAATTTAGGGGAGTAAAATGAAAATTTATCTCCAAGTGCTGACGTTCTCCATAACACCTCAAACTTAGTAATTTCATGTTGTTGCTTTGCTGACGACGGCAAAGAAATGGACAAAAATGAAAAACGCACGTGCAGGGCGTGCAAAGGTCTTTTTTTTCTTAAACAGAGTTAACTGAAGAGAGTGTAATGTGAAGTGCTAGATTTCAATCCCATATGAACCATGTGAGCGTTAGCCCTACAGATGGAAATGGGCCCGCACAAGGACAGAGAAAAACTCTGACCAGGGTGGGAATTGAACCGACGACCTTCGAGTTAGATCTCCGCCGCCGAGTTAGATCTCTTTTTTTCTTTCTGCATTTTTCATTTTTGTCCATTTCTTTGCCGTCGTCAGCAAAGCAACAACGTGAAATAACCAAGTTTGAGGCGTTATGGAGAACGTCAGCACTTGGAGATAAATTTTCATTTTTCTCCCCCAAATTAAGCGCCGCTCATAACTGTTTCATTCCTGAGGGAATGCTACACCTTTGTCACATTAAAAAGCTTGGAATAATCTCGAGTTAATTGCAGTAACGCGAATATATGTTTTGAGATGACGTTCTCGTTGCCGTTCCCGTCGTCGTTGCTAAAGCTCCCTAATATGCAAATTTGTGACGTTCTTGTTGCAATCGCCGTTGTCGTTGCTAAAGCTCCCTACTGTGTGTGTCCAACCTCGTTCCCAGGGTCTCTTTGTCGTCTCAACGACAATGCGGGCAGAAAAGAGAGACCCTGGGAACAAGGTTAGGACGTTTCGTCCGGTCGTTTCCCATTCCATGTCCGGTACTTTGATGCCAATATTTGAGGGTTTGTTTTATTCGTTATAATTATAATCTTTTAAACTTACTTTTCAAAGAGAATTTGAGTGAACTTGAGCCTTGCCCGGGAAACTGATTCTTGGGTTCCAGAAACACTGAAAACAGCGTTTCTGAGTGTCATGCCTTCGGCGCTCGCAAGGCGCCTTGCGGCGCCGAAACATGTGACGTCTACATCTACATTTACATGTTCCAGCACTCGGCAAAGTCCCTTTTTGACTTGTGGCTGTTTCTGCTTAGGTGGCCTCATACAGCACAAGCCTTTTTGGAGACATCACCGCCAAGCCGGCCACTTCTGCGGGAGAGAACAGGACAGCCACAACACCGGGGACTTTATCCCCTACTCTTCTCGAATAGTGCTTGGGTCCTTTAACGTCCCACAGGAAACTTATAAACATAGAAGATATTTGTGAGACGGGACCTACGGTTTATAGTCCTTATCCGAGAAGACTTGAAAGTCAGATGAAATTGCAGATGAAATTACAAACGCAGCACTTTCTCCTCAGTTATTTCAAGATCCTGAGTGTTGATCCGGCCGGGGTTCGAACCCGCGACCTCCCACGTGACAGCCCGACACTCAACCAACTGAGCCACCGGTGCGCGGTGCTGACGTCCGGTGCTTTCAGAAATATGTCCGCTACTTTACAAAGCTATCGAAAACCCTAGTAGTCATAAATATCATGAAAACTGAGAGAGCCGATCCTTTAGTTTGGACAGAGGTGTACGAGCGAGGAAAGCAGATGGCAGCCGAGTTCGTTATCGGGCCAAGGAAGCCAAGAACCACAGGAAGGCATAGGGCAAATGTGCGAGCCACAACTCCTGAATCCTACTAGCAAAGCGTCGCGTATTTTCCCCTCGTCTATCACCTTATACTAAAAATGCAAGACCGAGGCTGCTGTCACAGGAGAATCGATTTTAAGGACAATATCTTGTCCCCAAAAAGCGACATGCAGACATTCACAAGCAAAGTTCTGGATAAGGTATATGACACATACAAAAGCGATCTATCTGAGAAGAGAGAAGAGGGAACTTAAGCACGCGCGTTTTAAGACGCGGACGGCAACCGGAATTGCGCTGTTAACTTGTCTTCAACCATATTTACAATGCTAAGTATCTTTTTTCCATTAGAAATGGTTAGTATAGAAATTTGGGAGACACCATTGCCCTGGCACGCGAAATGTTCCTTTCCGGTTTCCGCCCGCGTCTGAAAAACGCGCGCTCTAAATTAAGCTCCCTAATATGATACCGAGACCCTCAGATGCGTCCTGCGCCCTTAGTAGCGCCGAGTTGGTTACAATCATTTGATATCCAGAAATAGTTAAAACAGCAATAGTAAAAAATCCAGGGTCAACAACTCTTCCATGTTGATTTTATTTTGCACAAACTGGCAACATGTGGTAACAACTTCAACGGCTTTTGTAGGCCATTTTTTCTCAGCGCTGCAAAAATGTTTTATAATCATTTCAGGGAGCAGGGCTAGCGCAGTGGTGAGAGCACTCGCCGTCCACCAATATGGCCCAGGATCGATTCCCGGATTCTACGCCATATGTGGGTTGAGTTTGTTGATTCTCTACTCTGCTCTGAGAGGTTTTTCCCGGGTACTCCAGTTTTCCTCTCTCCTCAAAAACCAACATTTGCGGGCGTAGCTCAATTGGCTAGTGCGCTGCTTTCGGTGCAAGGGGTTCCCAGTTTCTCAGTGACTTTAACGTCTGTTTCCATTTTCCTCTGATCCGTGTAGCTATAGCTTTAAATATCCGTGAAACGGAGCGCTGACAAAGAGAGGGGGTAAAAGGCGCACGGTCGGCTTTCTTTGATACCAGTTTCGTAACTGAAGGAACTACCGACGTTGAATAAATTAACTTTGACTTTAACTAACTTTATTGCTGACGCGTTCCTTGACCATATTAGGTACAGCAGCTATATTTGACAATTAGACCCGTGGCCCTTGAGGGCGAAGGGTCTAATTGTTTTAGTATTACCCGACTAGTCGGACAGAAAGGGCAATAATAAAGTTAGCAAATGCAAGTTGAAGAAATATTTATTTGGGAATAAAACGAAGGAGAGCGTCACGCTTTTCGCTACTAGAGGACTATCACTAATAGTAGTAGCGTAGCCAGTTAAAATGCAGGATTTGCATTAGTCCACTATTTGGGTGATACTAAGAACTGATAGCCTGTGTCCGGCGAGCTAATGAAAGTGCTGGAAATCTGATATCCGTGGTTTAGTTTTTAACAAAAAACACATGTACATAGAAATAGAGCGGGAAAATACCGACGTTATCAGTAAACCCTCTGAAAATCGCTTCAAGCGATACAAAAACCACACAGAAGACAAGATGCCTCTAAAATAAAACAAGGTAAGGAGTCGTTTTTATTGAATACTTCGCCTACATCTTTTCCAGTTTCATGATCAAGTACAAATGTTTTCTCCACTGAATACTTTTTCACTGATTGCGTCAGTTTGAAGAACCTGTGGTTAATCCCTTCACACGTTCTTTCATGTGTGTATTGTAGTGAGCCACGAAGGTGAATAAATAGAATGTTTATTGGGGTCGATTTACACGGCCGAGAAGACGGGCGGCGGAGAAAAGCCCTGGAAACGAGGTTAAGAAATACTTTGCCCAGTGACTAAGCCCTTAGGCAATATTACAAATGACAGCAAACAGTGGCCCTAGTCTCAAAAACTTTGCTTTCATATCAGTATTACGATTGTAAGTTCTGTTAAATTCACTCCCTTTACATGGTATTGTCAGCCATTTTGAATATTTATAAGGATTACCGCTCTAAACTCGTTCCCAGACTCCGGTTCCCCATTCCCTCATCACACTTCCAGTAACATCCCAGAGTATTTTATTGTCTTTCCGAAAAGTTTAGTCAAAAGCGCCAAGAATTTTTTCATTCCTTCACTCTCTGCCCTTTTACATTTTAATGTCGCATTTTTAACGTTATTGCAATTGGATTCTTTAGCAAGTACAACGGAAAGTTGTGACATTCAGTTTTACCACCAAACGCCACAAGTACTCTTGTTCTTTGGCCATCTCAGTTCTAAGATCAGAATAACACACAAACAGCGGTGACAAACATCAGATACAAACGCATACTTGAAATTATCTTTCACTTGACGTTTCGTATGCTTCTGCATACATCTTCAGAAGTGACGGTTAATACGAAATTGGAGTTTAAATATACAGGATCGCTAACTTAATAACTATTAACTATTAAGTAGCAATAGAGGTGACAAAAACGGATAAAGACACAGCTTTTAGCTGCTGACATATTCATTTAAGGTCGGTTTTAAATCTTTGATCAGTAGTGTCTCCTTTATTTTACAGTGAACGTCGGATCGCCCTTAAGCTAAAATTTCAAAATGATCCCATTTTAAAGTGTGACCAGTTGATGTAACATGATCCGCAAGAGCCGGGAGGTAAAGGTTAAGTCTGCTACGAGCCTAGAAGGCCCATCAGGCCGGCGCTTATCTCCGGTTTCCGTAGCATGAAGCGACTCCCCCCTGTATGGGATGCTAGTCCATCGCAGGGTTACCCCCAACATTTTCGTCGCGGGTACCCATTTATACACCTGGGTGGATGGAGCCGGGCACCGTAAAAGTAGTGTCTTGCCCGAGAACACAACACAATGTCCCCGGCCAGGACCCGAATGTATGGTACGTCTGGCCCGTGAAGTAATTTATTGGCCTGGAATGCGGGCGGCAATTCTCCAAGAGGGTAACAATTGCTCTGTGTGTGTTAGTTACAGTTCATCCCTTGCCAAAAGAACCAATGCTGTCTCATGAAATTCCACAACGCCCATGGGAGTTTGTGTCACAGGACCTGCTTAAGCAAGGTGGACGGTGGTATGCCGTGACAGTTGACCACTACAGTGACTAGTTCGAAGTTGACTTGTTAAATGAGGAAATATCTGCAGCAAATGTTATTTCAGTCACAAAGGCAGAGTTCTCTCGCTATGGCGTTCCTAAGAAGTTCCTGTCAGACAACGGACCCCAATGTATCTCACAAGAGTTTGGAAATTTTGCTAAGGCGTATGATTTCCAGCTGGTCACACGCTCGCCGTACTATGCGAGAGCCACCGGTAAAGCGGAATCTCCGGTCAAAGAAGTCAAGATGTTTAAAAAGCCTGACCTTCTTATACAAGCCTTTTAGAGCATAGAAACACCCCACCTCAGGGTATGACCTACTCCCTAGCACAGAGGTTCCTTTGCCGTCGAACAAGGTCGATCCTTCCCTTTTCTGAATCCTTGTTACGCCATTCTACGCCATTCTGCGCCTCTAGTTCCTGTGGTGCATGAGAAGGAAAGAAGGCTAAAGAGCAAGTGCCGCTGGTGCCTGGGCAATTTGTTTACAAATCCAATGATCACCATCGAGGTGAAAGATGGAGCTTTGGAGCGGTGCCGAAAGAGATGACCCCGCGTTCATTCCTTGTCAGAACGCAACATAGATTGCTTCGACGCAACCGAACCCACCTAAGAAATGAAGAGGGTAGTTTCTAAAGAAACTGGGGTGCTGCGTCGGTGGGGAAGTAGTATACAAAAAATTGGTTTTATCAACGGAGTTGATAATGAAAATTGACCACCGTACAGAGATTCTAAAAGCTGACGTTTCGAGCGTTCATTAGCCCTACGTCAGAGGGCTAGCCCTCTTAGCCCTACGTCAGAGCGAATCAAGGAATTGTGGGTTATGTGTAGTTTTTATAGTAGAGTAGGACCAATAGCGTAGCTCCTACTCTACCATAAAAACTACACATAACCCTCAATTCCTTGATTCGCTCTGACGATGGGCTAACGCTCGAAACTTCAGCTTTAAGAATCTCTGTAGGGCGGTCAATTTACATTATGAACTCCGTTTTTGTTGAACCCGCTTAAAACCTGCTGCAAGTTTGCCGTCATGTGATCTCAGCAGGAGGTCATGCTCTCCATTGAAGAACCATTAGTGCCCACGGGGGAACAGTCCTGTTGTGCCCCCGCCTACAACAGATGAGGCCATGCCGACCGCTTAATTCTCCGTGGTAGCTTCCCCATCCCCGGACCAAGTTGAAATTCCAGTGCACACTTCTCGGTGTGGCCGCCCTATCCTCCAACCACAAAGACTGGACCTTTGATAGTGATCGGACGAATATTGCAAAGTGCAGAGTTTAGTACTAACTGGAATCATAACTGGCATTTCTCGTTTCTGTTCAGTTTATTTGTTGTCAAATTTTTATTTATCATCTTACAAGAACCACATTAAGTTGTTAAGAGTCCAGTTCTCTTTGAAAGGGAGGATGTTGGTGGGACCGCTGTATCCCAGGGGTCAGCGGTAATAGTACTGTGAGTGAGTTGTAGGAAAAAGTTGCGAACGTTTCAGAATAAATGTTATGGAAGGAGAGTTGGTATTCCTGTTCTCAGTATCAAAGGTACCGTTGGTCAACAGCAGAAAGACAATCTCACTCGCGGACCGCTAAGATTCTCTCCCAACGGTTTCGGCGACTAGTCACTGTGTAAATCGCCTTTCACCTCTGTATTCTTTCAAAGGATTGCCTCCACCCGCCAACCGGACTTTCGGATGCCTGGCTGAGGGTTTCTGAAGTGGAAAATGGCTCGAAAAAACCACTTATAAATAATTGAGGTGTAGTTCTTGCTGACAAACGAGCAACACTGAAGCGTAACAGGCGTGACTTAAAAGATAGAGCCTTCAATGTTCTCGACCAACAGGTTCTTGCTGATTATGTTGAAACGCGATTGCCTCTACCTTCTTTGGCTGACCCAAGCTAATGTTGCTACTCGATGTCATGCCAGAGTTGTGCGTGATTCATGAGTCCACCAATTGCACATACAACAGCTGGTAATATCTAGAATGGAAGGATTTGTGGATGCTAAATAATTCAATGTCAGGACTTCTCAGTACTAACAATAATGTGCCAACATCAAGAACATGAAAGCGGAAAGATTTGAAATAAAATAGATGCTACAAAATCTTGTCTCTCTTGTTCTCGAACATTTGCAAATTCTGGTTGTTTGGCATCCACGGGGCTAAATACAAAACTGATGACAGGAGACATTTCGAGTCCTAAGCCGAGACATGAGACAATGGACATGGAAGAGATTGGATAACCCATTATATGAACGTGTTGTGTAGTCCTTTCAAGGGGACAAAAAAGAACAAAATATCGGTTTGAGTCAATTGTCGCAGGTTTGAAAAGGAGGCTTAAACTTGTTAAATCGATTTGAATGTTGAAATCACAAGTAAACAACGAAATGAACAACACAACGAGTTCCAACGACTAAAAGAGTTCCATAACGGCAGTTCTTTTCCCATGTGTTCATTCTGAGCATGCTGCGTAAGCCACACACACTGCTTGACCCAAATGCAGGCTCAACTGTCCAGTTGTCAGATTAGTGCCTTCCCTTTCAAAACGATTGGTGTGGACCGTTTGTTTTAGATCCGCAGTGATAAGGTTGGTTTGAGCAATATTTACAAAGCCCGAAAAACTTCTGAAATGGTCACTTTTACAGATTACTTCATTCAATTACCAAATATTTTTGGAGCCCGTATGAAAGAGCTCTGGAGGTCAGTAATTTGTCGAGTTCAAAAGGTCAAGGAAATTTTCATTGTATTAAAAGAAATCGTTCATCGCTCCAATGGCATCTCACGATTATTCCATGAACAGAGAAATTACTTGTGACACTTCATAGTTAACATAGCTCTTTCGCGCTTCGTAAATAAGTAGCCTCCGAAGCAGGAAAATCGAGGTCGTTTTGAACAGTTTTCAGCTGTCAAAACATTCTCCAGGAAGAGTTTTTTCTATCAAAGAGGGGCAATCTTTGAGTAATGTCAGTAACAGGCATGTAAAATGCGAGGCGGGATTTTGCGATTACGGTTAGCGAGTGGAAGAGGCGGTGGGTGGTCACGCGAACGCCTTAGGTTAAAAGCAGTTTAATGACCCGGCACCAACTAGTTTGTCGTCAGTAGCTCGAGACCATAACAAACATTACTTGCTTTTAATTGGATGTCACCCTTTTCCCCACTTCGGAAATTCTTTTATCTAACGCTAATCTTCCAGCTTCTCTTATTGGCTTATGCTATGGGATCCGAATTGATGATATTCCTTCTTCTCGTTTCTCATTTATCTTTCCATCTAAGTTAATCTTCCGTATCTCTCACCGGCTCCTTGTAAGAAAACTATATATGCTTGTTTGTCTTTTTACGAAGTTTCCTAGCTATTGCATGCTTTCTCCCCTCTACCACAAGCTTTTTAATGAAAAGTCGTTTGCCTATTTCCTGTAACACACTGTTCCACAAATATAACCTTGGATAATTGAAACAGTAATCGTAGTTGTTACTATTGGTGGAAGACTGCGGACGGTTGAGTCATTCATGATGAAGGCCGGGGACACACTGGGCGATACGTTGCTACGGCACATCGCGGGGACCCCGCGATCAGTTCCACCCCTGGAGTTGCACAGATTCCAACCAGTTTGAATTCGTGCGACTGATCGCAGCGACAGAATCAGCGCATGCAGTGTTCTCGCATGCGATAAAATATAAATGAACCAATAGGGTCAATTCACTAAATTCTTCTGGAATTCAACCCGCGGTTGTATCTGACCTCAAACCGTAAGCTGCTGGTGATCAAGAGCATACCTGTAAAGGCTTATTCTGAAAACAAAGTGTGACAACCATGAAAACGGAAATAAAACCGTCTTCAACTGAAACTACCGAAAAGCGTATGTCGTCACATACAGGTTTTGAAACGAAAATCAAAACTGATCAGAAACTGTTCCCTTCTTCAAACCGATCTGATGCTAATAAAACGGCAACACACAACTGAAAATAAAATTAAGATTGTCGATGTGAAATCATCCTTGACTGAAAGGGGAAAACTTAATTATACACTGTAATTCGAAATTGCACGAGGACGAAGCACTTTAATATTACGGCATTGCTTCACTAAAGGCTTGGAGTCTGGCTTTGAATGTTGCTTTCGTTTTCCTTTCGTGCCGACGTTTTGTGTAGCCTTCATCTTATTTCCCTCGTCGGGATAACCTTTCATATACAAAATCCACCGGCAAAATGATTAGAGTAAACTCCGGGAGTAAACTTTAGTGCTCTTGTTGGCCTTGAAGTTTGTTCTTTGAAGCTGTTTCTCCCGCAAGCTGCTATTTCTTTGTTGGTTCGATGAGAGTAACTTGACCCTCAACTGAGACTACTAGTTTCGATATGTCGCTGTGAATATCGACGGTCATTTTTAAAGGAGTCGCGATTATCGAACGCTAAAAATGTTAGCGAGCCGGCTGTCGCAGTAAAAAATTCTTTCACAAAAGGTTGTGTGTGGAATAAATTTGAAGTTTGTGAAATCCGTACTAGATAGAGAAGCCATGTCATCTCTTAAGATGATCCGGCATAAATGGTGAAAGAAATCTGAGACTTCGATGCCTTTTCCAAATCTTGACTTTTCATCTATTTTAATTATACCAGTCGTAAAAACATGAAAATTAAGAAAACATGCAGCGTCAACCCACGAAAGGCTTTTCGTCGAATCAAGAAAAACTTTTCCAGTGATACAGGGAAATTCCTGGGAAAATTCAATACATTTATTTCCAGTCTGGAACTTTGGCAGCTTTGGCCAAACGGAAATCGCGTAGTTTAAATTATCAGCTTCAACCACTTGACGCCATTTCCTTTCTTTGCACTGCGTGATCAAGATGAAAAAGGATTTTAGAGAGGGTCCTGTTCTTCGGATATGCCAATTTTTTGCGTCCTCTTAGAGCGCGTTCGATTGACCCTATTCAGGAATAAGAATGCGTGGAGTGATGATTACAACGGTATGTTTGGCGCGTTTCGAAGCAGCAAGGATAATAAAAATATGTTTAAAATAGTATTTTAGCAGATATTTGACAACTTTAATGTGAATCTCCGTAAAAACGAAGGATTTCTAACTTATATTCTATGTATTCCTATTCTGGAATACGGTCAATCGAACGCACCCTATATGATATGGAAACGGCGGAATGTTTCCATAGACGAGTCTACTTCAGTGGGCAGCAGGCAAAAGATGACGTTATGCAATGCTGTGCTCTGATGCGCTCATACGCCATGATCTGATGCACTAATACGGTGTGAACCAGACACAGATCTGAACCTCAGACTTTTCTAAAAGTTGTTTTCGCATGAAGTCATCGCTGCAGCCTTAGTGAACGAAAACCACAACCGATCTCTAATTAGTTCCTTATTCGTTAACCAGTATTTGTAGATTACATCGCGATGATTCTTATATATGCTTGAAGATTTTGGCAGCTATGCAATGACCAGACTAAAGCGAAATGCAAAAACTCTAATGGCAACAAAAGCAGCCCCAAAATTAGTATTCATCTAAATGCTCTTAAAATTAATCCAACGGGGCCTTGAACCAAAAAATCCTGTGTAGGTCAAGCTTGTTCAAAGTACGACATGGAGAATACTGAGAAAACTTTGCAAAGTCAAGTTTGACACTTCCTGTGGTTTGCCGTAAAATTATGTCAAAGGCCGTAAAATAACTTAAACCTACACCGTGAAAAAGTCAAGGAGCAGAAAAACTGAGTTATCATAATGCATTTTGTTAATGCATGAAAGAAAAGCTGTTCAAGGACCCACCTGTTACCGTGACCAGAATTTTTCAGTGGTAAAATATTAATATCCGAATCAATAAAACCGTGGTTCATCAGTGAGGTTTTCACTTTTCAAAAGTCTCAGACTAGGAAGTGGATCAAACGTACTGCAGGTAAGCTCTCTTGACTGTAATGTTTGAAGTCTTATTGGAAAAGATATCCCTGCGAAGAGTATTACTCAAGCTCTTTTAACCTCCGCCAAAGACTCGTGGGATGGATCTCGTCCGTAGAGTAAAGTCAATACAGCAGTGTTCTTGAACGAAAACAATTCGGCTCTCATTACTTCTATTGTTTGTCCATTAGGAATTGTACCTTTCATCAAAAGTGTCACGAAGTTTCCTACCTTTAGCTTTCTTGCAAACCGAGAATCTATGTGTTTAAATTGATCGAGTCCCAAGATTTTAAAAGAAAAGACACCTTTTTGGCACAAGACCAGGCTTTAGAAAGCACTTCAATGTCTGGCCCAAAAACGTATTATTGCCAGTAACTTTTCGCTTCGTCAGAGGTTTTTCAGTTGTCATTTTGCTTGGACAACTTTGGACTAGTTTATAACAAAATGACTTTGGTCTTATAATGGTCTTTACTATTTAACTTGCGTGCACTAAACAAAGAAAAAATGTACCAAAATGGAAGTCTTTATAGAACTGCGAACATGAGTTGGCCTTCAAGGCACGGACTCCTCTAAAACGTGGTTTAATTTAAGAAGAATTTTAAGGCCTTGCTTTTACGGTGTCATTGAAACTTTTTTTGCCACTAAAGTCGTTTGACAGCGACCTTATTTTTTCTTTCTTGTAAGATAAATTATTCTATAAAGGGCCCCCAACCACCACGCCAAACACTCCTAAAAAGTAAAGGCGCTTATTTTACGAGGGTAACAAGTAACAGCACACTATAGGGTTACTGATAAACTTGTGGCCCTCGCTGCGCAGGAGTAGTAGTAGTTCTTGATAAATGTATTTTTTTAACAGATGCTGTCGAGAACCGAAATGTTCCTGTGGTATGCATTTCAGCTTTTGGCCTTTCTGGCGTTTATTGTGCCTTATTCGGGTAGGTCGATATCGAATGAAACTCGTACTTTTTAAAACATGGAGGATAAGTGAAACAGGTTAATATAATAAAGAGCTAACATCTTAAGACCTGGCGGGAATGTTAGACGTATCCTTCGTCGGCAAGGAGAATGAATAGACAGTGAAGTCTTGGTTTCTTTAGTTCAAGAGGGTCCTCATGTTCGAGTGCAGATCCATTTTGGAGACACTCAGTCGCCCTCACAACTAGCAAGAATAATAATCTGTGAACAAAAGACTTGAATTGCCACCCGTCTGTCAAAATCAAATTAATATTTCCTGACTCTTGGAGGCTCGACTCTGGTGCTGTTGTCATTAGTAACAGAAGTGCATGACTTCTGCTCAGTGACGATGTAATTCATTCAGCTGGCCGCACCTCAGTAATACGCTGATTCTGCTCGGACGACATGGCCTGACCACCTTGCCGGCTGAGCCAACATGAGAGCGTACTTGATGCTCGTCCCGTCTTCGTACTAAATAAACATTGCCTATTACAACTGTAAACCAGGCTAACAAGCGAGTAGTGCTTTTAATGCGTTCTTGAAGACGACCCGTCAAGCGGAAGTAGGGTCGTGGTGTTTGCGGAAGTAAAGTAACAGGAAGTTGCTATTTGAAAGAAGGTTCGAGGAACTTTCTGAAAATTTGTTGACCGGTCCAATTCGTGAGGAGTCGGCACTTGCAAAAGTCGACCCGACTTCCATCGTTACTGAGCAGTATGTTGCCAGAGTATTAATGTCACTACGAACACGAACCAACGCCGAAACATTCACCCATTTACTTTGTAAGTGCTATTCTGTACGACGTTTAATTAAAGTTGTTCATGCACATATCGGTATTTAAGCCGCCACTCTTTGAGAACGAGGTATACAACAATCCAGAGCATCATCTCTATGGTAACCCCTTATATGGGATAAGGAAATTGTTTTCACCTTTTTGCCTGAATTGGGAAAATACGAAGAAATGTTTGGCTCCTGAAGAGTTTTAATTAAAGTCTTGGGGCAACAGATACCATGTGACCTCAAAATAAGAAATAAGAGCGCTATCCTGGTCCCGCGCTACCCTGGTCCGGGAAGTTTTTCTTGGGCCTCGAGAGGGCCGCCCGGGAAAGACGAGTCGCGCAAAGCGGCGAGAAATCGCCGCAGAAGGTAACGAAGATCAATCAGACAGGAAGTTTAGTCGTTGGGAAACGCTTCGGAAATACAAATTACTTTCTGTCTCGGAACCTGGACGTCACTCACCAAACTCATTCATGTCTTAATTGCAGCCAATAAGTAGCCGATTAGCTCGGTAATTAATAACAAAATTAGGGAGTTTTTGAGACGCGGACGGCAACCGGAAGTGAGCTCTTTTCCCTTTTAACTTGTGTTCACACAACCCTATTTACATTGCTAAGTATCGTTTATCTATTAGAGAAGACTAGTATAAAAATCTGGGAGACACCACTGTCCTGGCACGCGAAACGTTCTCTTTCGGTTGCCGTCCGCGTCTCAAAAACGCGCGTGCTTAAGCTCCCCAATGACGCATCGAGAACTGTCTCTTGTCATTTAACAGACTCCAAGAAATCGATTCACTTCAAAATGGCAAAATCCAGGACAGACCTGAGCCCTCCGTGGTATACTTTGCTAAACAAGTTCAACTATACATTTGGACGTGATCCTGCTGTAACTGTTGGCAATCTCGAAAACTCCAGCGAGCCTGTTAAGAATATTCCGATTATTGTAGACGATGAAAGAAAAGGCATGGCTCTTCGAACACTAATTCGGGCCGGTTTTCCAATGGGGAACATTCACGTCATTACCACCTTGAAGAACAGTAAAGGAATTGTCTGGGAGGGGATCGTTATCGAGGATTACAAACAGCTTCAAGGTGTGATTACCGACGCGCTAACTGGGAATCCACTGTTCGTAGAAGCGAAGCCAAGAACACTTCCCCCAAGTTTTACTCAAATGGGGCTCATCATGACCAAATCAATCGTGCAGTTTTTTAATGATGATCTGGCTGACTTCTACTCCAATTTCAATGGTGTGACAGCCCAAGTTACGAGTGAGCTCATCAAACAGTCCTTCGGCGCGAAGAATACGTTATATATCTTGATGGGTACCTCAACAAAGTGAATGACACTGATCATGAAATAGTTTTCACAGTGTGCTTTTTATGGCTACTGTATTGTTTTCCAGAATTAAATATTACCGTAGATGTCCCAGTTAGTTTATTAAAGAACAAACCATGATTTCTATTAGCCCAATGTCTTCAGCTTAAACTGAACTTGTAATTTTCGGTGCATACATCTTCCTGTCATCGATTACTTGACAACGAAGGAGAAAGCAATTTTCGCTTTAACGCATTGTAAGTTTTGAGGAAGGAGGATTGTTTGCTAGTCTCTGCTAAACGTGTTGATATTTGGAGACATTCCACATGATTTGTTGAGCTACGAGTAAAACTTCTTTAATATTCAAACAGGGCTCAGTTTGTTTTGCCTTAATATTCGTGAAACGTGCTTTCAATTGTTGATCACGAAGAATAGACACGTAGTGATCACTTCACTCATCCGGCCCTTTCCTTTTACAGAGCAACGCGCCTTACCGTGGCCACCCAACAAACTTTCACATTTGACAATTACGTGTAAATACGTCAACTCAACAACCCATGCAACGGTGTTCAACTTACAACTGTGCTAGCTTTGCAAGGAGGCGTGACTGTCAATCAAATTCGCACACCCTTATTGGCGGATACTTTGTAAAAAAGTTTGTTAGGTGGCCACGGTAAGGCGCGTCGCACTGTAACTTCCAGTGATAATTGTTTTTTTACCCTGTGGCAAAATGTGCGCTCTTAGCACGAAAATGGGAAATACCACGAGAGTACTGAAGCGGATTAAAATGTATGTGTTAACTTTCAAAACAGATTATACAGTGAAATGGAAGTGCTTAATCGATACTTCCTCGAAGTCCTCTCCACTTGTAACTATTGAAATTGTTAGCCCCCACCACTTGATAATACCTGCTTGTTGTCAGGGTCGGGTTTTTGTAACATTGGCAACTCCATACTTTGCCGGCAATCGTTTGTGTGCTGAGCCATAATTTCCCTTAACTTGACTCGAGAGTTTCAGCAAGCTACAGTTAACCAAATAAAAAAAACTTAACTGATTAGAGAGTAATGTGAAGTGCTGGGTTTCTACCCCACATGAACCATGCGAGCGTTAGCCCTGCTAATGGAAATGGGCCCACACAAGGACAGAGAAAATCTCTGGCTAGGGTGGGAATTGAACCCACGACCTTCGGGTTAGACCAACGCTGCTCTACCGACTGAGCTACAAGGTCAGACG
>JALIRR010001867.1:0-7500 GCA_023091755.1 Montipora sp. Colony 1 RG-2022 | reverse complement strand
TCTGTCAAAATCAAATTAATATTTCCTGACTCTGGAAGGCTCGACTCTGGTGCTGTTGTCACTAGTAACAGTGATGCATGGCTATCATTTCTTTCGGGTGGCCTTCAAATGTCGACTTCTGCTCAGTCACGATCTAATTCATTCAGCTGGCCGCACTATAGCAATACGCGGATTCTGCTCGGACGACATGGCCTGACCACCTTGCCGGCTGAGCCAACATGAGAGGGTAGTTGTTGCTCGTCCCGTCTTCGTACTAAACATTGCGTATTATAACTGTAAACCAGGCTAACAAGCGCGTGAAGCGGAAGTCGGGTCATGGTGTTTGCGGAAGTAAAGTAACAGGAAGTTGCTATTTGAAAGAAGGTTCGAGGAACTTTCTGAAAATGTTGACCCCATCCAATTCGTGAGGAGTCGGCACTTGCAAAAGTCGACCCGACTTCCATTGTGACTGAGCAGTATGTTGCCAGAGTATTAATGTCACTACGAACACGAACGAACGACTAAACATTCACCCATTTGTAAGTGCTATTCTGTACGACGTTTATAGTTGTTCAAGCACATATCGGTATTTAAGCCGCTACTCTTTGAGAACGAGGTATACAACAATCCTGAGCATCATCTCTATGGCAACCCCTTATATGGGATAAGGAAATTGTTTTCACCTTTTTGCCTGAATTGGGAAAATACAAAGAAATGTTTGGCCCCTAAAGAGTTTTAATTAAAGTCTTGGGGCAACAGATACCATGTGACCTCAAAATAAGGAATAAGAGCGCCATCTATAAAAATGTCTCAATAGCAAACATCACAAATATTGACGTCACATTGACGTCACATTTCTTTTGATATTCAAATTTGCCAACCACGTAACAAAAAAAGTCATTGTTTCAACAGCCAATTAAGTTCTGGTTGGCATATTTTAAATAACAATGGGTGACGTAACGAGAAACATCGCTATTATACGAAGATCTACCCTTGTCCCGGAAGTTTTTCTTGGACCGCGAGAGAGCCGTGAAGCGGCAAAGACGAGTCGCGCAAAGCGGCGAGAACTCGCCGCAGAAGGTAACGAAGATCAATCAGACAGGAAGTTTAGTCGTTGGGAAACGCCCCGGAAATGCAAATTACTTTCTGTCTCGGAACTTGGACGTCAATCACCGAACTCATTCATGTGTTCATTGCAGCCAATAAGTAGCCGATTAGCTTGGTAATTAATAACAAAATGACGCATCGAGAACTGTCCCTAGTCATTTAACAGACTCCACGAAATCGATCCACTTCCCGGTCCTGAGCCCTCCGTGGTATACTTTGCTAAACAAGTTCAAACATACATTTGGACGTGATCCTGCTGTAATTGTTGGCAATCTCAAAAACCCCAGCGAGCCTGTTATGAACATTCCGATTATTGTAGACGATGAAAGGAAAGGCATGGCTTTTCGAACCCTAATTCGGGCCGGTTTTCCAATGGGGAACATTCACGTCAACACCACCTTGAAGGACAGTAAAGGAATTGTCTGGGAGGGGATCGTTATCGAGGATTACAAACAGCTTCAAGGTGTGATTACCGACGCGCTCACTGGAAATCACTGTTCGTAGAAGCGAAGCCAAGGGTACTTCCCCCAAGTTTTACTCAAATGGGGCTCATCATGACCAAATCAATCGTGCAGTTTTTTAATGATGATCTGGCTGACTTCTACTCCAATTTCAATGGTGTGACAGCCCAAGTTACGAGTGAGCTGATCCAACAGTCCTTCGGCGCGAAGAATACGCTAAATATCTTGATGAGTATCTCAACAAAGTGAATGACACTGATCATGAAATAGTTTTCACAGTGTGCTTTTTATGACTACTGTACTGTTTTTCAGAGTTTCCGGGTAGTTATGCAGGGTTTTGTTATTAAATATTGCCGTAGATGTCCCATTTAGTTTAAGAACAAACATTTTTAGTAGCCTAATGCCTTCAGCTTAAACTGAACTTGTAATGCAAATTATTTAAAAGCTTTTGTAGAACGAGACACACAACAATGGGAGCTTTTGTTATTCAATGATATTGAAATAAGTGGCCCTGTATTCTGTAGTTAATTATAAGCCCTTGTAATTTTCGGTGCAAACATCTTCCTGTCATCGATTACTTAACGACGACGGAAAAAGCAATTGTCGTTTTAACGCATTGTAAGTTTTGAGGAAGGAGGCTTGTTTGCTAATTTGTTCGTATTATTAGAATCTCTTTTTTGTTGCTGTCGCGATAAGCAAGTATCAAACCCCACAGTAATAGACGAGTATAAAACAATCAGCAACAACCGTGCCAGCCGAATCAATGCGATCCTCCTAGCAATATGACACCTATACGTCACTCGATATGGTTACGCAATCATACAACATAAAACTCGTGATTGAGAGCACGTGGCAGAGCACAGGGTCCAGAGGAGATATGTTTGTTGTTAGAACATCAAAACCCGTCGAAAACATAAAATATGGAAAGGGAGGAAACTAATTTGGGGCCGATTTTCGAATCCCTGAAACTCAAATGGAATTGAATTAAATTGCCTGATTTTACTGACGTGATCTAGAATTGTTATGTATTTGCCAAATACTGTAGGAAAACGGCATAAGAAAGCGTTCAAATTCATTTTCGGCGACCGAAATTTACGGCTTCGAGACAGAGCTTTCGTTCGGTGTGCACCGCAACACATGGTGACGAAAATGACGCGGTAAAGTAAATGTGCGCAAGATCGGAAGTAATTTTAAGATGCCCCAAGTTCGAAAACACCAACGGTTTCTTTTGCAACTTTTCGACTGTTGACGTGTGCAAGAAATGTCCAGTCTTTAAAGATCTTTACCTCAGTTAAAACTCGGCTGCCTTCGCATAGATCTTGTGACTGGACTTTTATCCACTCAAAGAAATCGTCGCTAGAGCTAGATAAAAGCCAATCGAATTCTTTTGTGAAAGCTGGCAAGTCTTCCCATTTAACACGGTCTTCTTTCAATTTTGAGGTTTTTGAAAGTGGGTACTGCCATACTCGGCCACCGTTAACTCTTCGCTGGACTCTACTCGCCTGTGGAAAGGCCTCCTTTAAAATAATCCCCAGTTCTTTGACTTGCAATGGAAAATTTTCCTTTTCGGAGTTGTTATTTACATAGTCGTCGAGTATTTCTTGTACGGAGATAAAGTTTTGCTCTTCTCTTCGATAATTCATTGAAAGCCTGCAGGTAAAATAGTCAAGTTCGATCAGGGAAAAATCAAACACGGTAATTTGTGGCTCACGTTCGAAAGCCGCCTGGTCAGATATCTTACCATTTAGAAACAAACACGTGTTTTTCTCTGTTCGATACTTCTCGTCCGGCTGCTTTTCGCGCAACGGAACGGGTTTTTTCAAGGGAAAAGCCGCCATTATTTTAAAGCTCCCTCCACCGTCTGATGTTTCGATTCTCGAATCTGTTGCTTTTGCGTTTCCGGTCCCAATTGACACTTCTTGTTGTACTGGCGCACTTGTCTTGACTTGCGATCGGATAGTTTGGAGGCGGTGTCCTTGTGAGATGGGTGAATCAGGAGATTTTCATTGTATGGGCAGCAAAGTTCGAGTACGGCGTCCCATTAACCTCTGCACTGGCGATGTTCCAATGCCTTCTGTTGGGGTGTTACGCCAATCTAGGAGGGCTAACAAGGGATCCTGCCCATCTGCTTTCGCTTTCTTCATTAAGGTCTTGCAAGTCTTCACCGCGTTTTCAACACGACCATTTGACTGGGGGTAGGAGGGACTCGAAGTCCGATTGCCACTCCTTCGCAAATCCGCTGAATGCCGATGATGAAAACTGAGTTCCGTTATCGGTTACAAGCACGTCTGGTATCCCATGTCGCGAAAACTGGACTTTGCAAGCAGTAATGATTCTCATAGACGTAGCCTCTTTAACTTCCTGGACTTCGAAGAAACCGCTCCAGTAATCCACTAGAAAAAAAAAATTGTTGCTGTCCCAGCTCAAACATGTCTGCACCAAGAGTCGACCATGACCGAGGTGGGACTGGATAAGGTTGCATGGGCTCGCGGCATTGGTCTGGCTTTTGGGCTTGGCAGATGGAACACTTGGTAATGAAATCCTTTACTTCGGAATTCATGAGGGGCCAATATAGTACTTCTCTGGCGCGCCGCAGACATCCTTCGATGCCAATGTACGATCTGTGAATTTGTTTCAACATTTCTTTCCTCATGGATGTAGGTACTACCAGCCGTTCGCCCAGGAAGACTAGTCCGTTGTCTTCTACCAATTCACTTCTCTTGTCATAATACGGTGTTAATTCGCGGTTGCACTGTTTCTTTGAGGGCGCCCATCCACTTCTTATGGTTGCGATAAGACTTTGCAAGACCGGATCTTTTGCTGTCTCCAATCTGAACTCGGCAATCCTGTACGGTGCAATGGCGAGGTTTTCCGAGTGGTCAATCGTTTCAAGCGCGCAGACCAGACCTGTGTCATGCCGGGATGACTCGGTTGTGTTTCGGTACGCTCGACTAAGAGCATCAGATATCCACATAAGTTTCCCTTTTTTGTACTGCACATCCAAAGTATAATTCTGAAGGGCCATTAACATCCGCTGGAGTCTCTTTGGTTACTTGTGAATTGGTTTGCTAAACACCGCTTTCAGTGGTTCGTGGTTGGACTCGATGTGGACAACTTCGCGTCCAAGTATGCACTGATCGAACTTGTTAGTTGACCACACAATTGCTAATATTTTTTTTTCAATTTGGGCATAACGAGTTTCCGTGTCAGTAAGCGCCCTGGAGGCATAAGCGATGGGCTGTCCGTTCTGCATTAGTACAGCACCCAGACCAGTCTCGCTGGCGTCGCATTGGATTATGACATCTTCTTTGATATCGTAGTACTTCAGAACAGGGGCTTCCGCCAAGTACTGTTTTACTGAGGTGAATGCTTTCTGGTGCTGCAGTAACCAGAACCACTCCACTTCATTGTCTTCGAGTCTTCGCAACGGTTCAGTCATGTCGGACAAAAGAGGCAAGAATTTGGCCAAATAATTGACCATGCCAAGAAACCTTTAACGCCTTTAACATCGGCTTTAGCAGGGTGAGCCTTCAGGCCCTTAGGAGTTAGGAGATGTCCCATAAGCCGCACTTCGGTTTGTGCTTGTTTCATCTTGTCTTTCTTGAGCTTCAGATTCCACTCCCGACATTTCTGAAAGAAAGCACGTTCATGCCTTTCGAGGCTGGTGTTGATCTCCTCGTCAGACTCACCAAACCCAGCTATTAGAACATCATCCACGATGACTTCAACACCCTCTAGGTCTTCTACAAATTTATGCATACGTCTCTGCCAGACTTCAGGAGCACTGGAGATGCCAAATGGCATGCGCGTCCACCGATAACCTCCAAAGGGCGAGTTGAATGTTGTCAGGTAACTTGAGGCATCGTCTAAAACAATTTGGTGGAAACCATCCTTCGCGTCGCAGAGGGTAAACTTCTTAGCACCTGCTAGTCGGGTGGCAACTTCTTCGATGGTGGGCAGCTGATAATGTTCTCGACGAATTACGCGGTTAAGGTCCCTCGGATCAATGCAAATGCGGACTTTGTTGGGCTTCACAATGGCCAGCATGCTCGATACCCACTCGGTCGGTTCAGTGACTGGCACAATGACTTTGCGATCAATCAGTTCGTCTAGCTTGGTTTTGATGCGAGGTCGCAAGGCTATTGGCACTCGTCTCGGGGCGTGAACCACGGGTGGTACAGTTTCGTCAACTACGATCTTGTAATTTCCGGGCAGTGCGCCTAATCCCTCAAATACATCATCAAACTCTTCGTGTGTCTTAACTTTTAAAGCCAGTACATCGCAGTTGTGCAGACTCACAAATCCCAAAGTAATTATTGTGTTTAATGACAGGATCGGCTGGTAGTCACCATCGATAATGTTGAATTCGAGTGAGTTACGCTTTCCACCAGACCAGACGGGGAGATTTGCTTTGCCAGCAATTCTGCGATGTTCTCCTGTGTACGAGACAATCTCTTTGTTTCAGGGTTTAAGGCACCGCAGTTGTGTGTCCACTGTGATTTGCTTGTATATTCCTGCTGGGAGAATGTCACACTGAGATCCAATGTCTATTTAAAACTGGACATCGGACTTAGGGTCTGGCATTAAAATTTGGAGCTTGATCACACCCATCCGTGCCTGAGGTTTGTCCTTATCAGTAAGGGAACTTATGTAGTACGGGTTCCACACTGTGGTCCATCCACATCCACACTGTGGTTGGACTTATATCCATTCCATTGGACTTATATCCACATCCACACTGTGGTTGGACTTATATCCACCATCCACATGTGGTTGTGGTTGGACTGTGGTTGGATCTTCCACACTGTGGTTGGACTTCTTCCACACTGTGGTTGGACTTATATCCTACATCCACCACACTGTGGTTGGACTTATATCCATGGACTTCCACACTGTGGTCGGACTTCCACACTGTGGTCGGACTTCCACACTGTGGTCGGACTTATATCCATTCCACTTCCACACTGTGGTCGGACTTCCACACTGTGGTTGGACTTCCACACACTGGGTTGGACTTATACTCCATTGGACTTCCACACTGTGGTTGGACTTCCACACTGTGGTTGTGGTTGGACTTATATCCATTCCATCCACATCCACACTGTGGTTGGACTTATATCCATTCCATCCACATCCACACTGTGGTTGGACTTATATCCATTCCATCCACATCCACACTGTGGTTGGACTTATATCCATTCCATCCACATCCACACTGTGGTTGGACTTATATCCATTCCATCCACATCCACACTGTGGTTGGACTTATATCCATTCCATCCACATCCACACTGTGGTTGGACTTATATCCATTCCATCCACATCCACACTGTGGTTGGACTTATATCCACACTTCCATCCACTGTGGTTGGACTTATATCCATTCCATCCACATCCACACTGTGGTTGGACTTATATCCATTCCATCCACATCCACACTGTGGTTGGACTTATATCCATTCCATCCACATCCACACTGTGGTTGGACTTATATCCATTCCATCCACACTGTGGTTGGACTTATATCCATTCCATCCACATCCACACTGTGGTTGGACTTATATCCATTCCATCCACATCCACACTGTGGTTGGACTTACACTGTGGTTGGACTTATATCACACTGTGGTTGGACCATCCACACTGTGGTTGGACTTATATCCACACTGGTTGGACTTATATCCTACATCCACCACACTGTGGTTGGACTTATATCCTACATCCACCACACTGTGGTTGGACTTATATCCTACATCCACCACACTGTGGTTGGACTTATATCCTACATCCACCACACTGTGGTTGGACTTATATCCTACATCCACCACACTGTGGTTGGACTTATATCCTACATCCACCACACTGTGGTTGGACTTATATCCACTGTGGTTGGACTTATACATCCACACTGTGGTTGGACTTATATCCATTCCATCCACACACTGTGGTTGGA
>JALIRR010001866.1:55000-57500 GCA_023091755.1 Montipora sp. Colony 1 RG-2022 | reverse complement strand
GTCGAGGAATCGAACCCGGGCCACATTGGTGGGAGGGGAGTGCTCTCACCACTGAGCCATTCCTGCACCCCTATACTTTACTGGAAACGTACAGTAACAAAATCATTAAATCTCTCAGTGTGGCCTTTAACTTGCTCATAGCTGCTACTGTTTAGCTGAGACTGACTTTTCTGGCTCTGTCTAACAGCTTCCTGAAATTCTCGTCATGGTTGGCCTCAGCTTCCTCTTGTGTGTCTCCATATCCTGCAACAAGGATATCATAATCTCCACTCCGTCCAAGTCTGATAGCTGTTCATGAAGCCTGCGTTCGAATTCTTCGGGAGCAAGGCTAATACCAAATGGCTTTCTGAGATATCTGTATCTGCAAAAAGGAGTCCAGGAAGTTGTTTTCCTGCTACTAGCCTCATCCTGCCCGATCTGATAAAAGCCGTCTTTAGCATCGATGGTTGTGAAAACTTTAGCTTTGCTGAGTAGAGGCAGTACTTCCTCCAAAGTTGGCATCTGATATTTGGGTCTTTGGATTGCCTTGTTGAGGTCTCGAGGGTCAAGAACAGTTTTGTTGTTAATCCTGACCACACCTCTGTGCAGCATGCACCCAGACTTGTCGCTGTGACACTTCAGAAAGAAGTCAAAGAGAAAATTGCAGAGATGGACAAGAACGGAATCATACAAAAGGTGACAGAGCCGACAGATTGGATCAGCAGAATGGTCGTAGTAGCAAAACCCGAAAAAATCAGAATCTGCCTTGGTATCCACGACTTGAAAATTAAGCTGTGCAGTGGAACCATTTCGGTGTGTTTTCAATGTAGCAGCACCATGCGGCTTCATCAGTGAGCCGTCAAATAGTCGGAGCTTGACCTTGCTACTTTTCAGCGGTGGTGATCATGTATCATGACACGAAGCTTGGGTCCGAGGTCAAATCAACTCCACCCGACGAGGTACAGTCATTTCATGTACAACACTTACCCCATCCTCACAGCGGCTTCTCGAACAGCTCCCATGGTTACGAGAAGCCGCTGTGGGGATGGGGTAAGTGTTGTACATGAAATGACTGTACCTCGTCGGGTTGGAGTTGATTTGACCTCGGACCCAAGCTTCGTGTCATGATACATGATCACCAGCCGTTAACTTCATCAACTATCGTGTAATCAGAAGCAGAAAATGCTCATTTCCAGCCAAGTGCTTTGGGATTTTTGACGACGAAACATTCACCGAGGTTCGCAAATGATGTGGCTTTAGCTTTGCGTTAAAAAATCGCAGCTGGGATGGATTTTCGAGTCGCAAACCGCCTCTGAGCTAACGGTCGGAATCGTAGTGTGCAGCCTTGACTTCGTCTCAGAACATTGAAAACACGGAATTCCCGAAACGGTAAAATAAGCTCCAAAAGACACAAGAATACACCAGAGGTGAGTCATTTTCATCCCTTTTATTGAATGAACGTTTTTTAGGCTTCATAATCGACGGTATTTTATTTCCCATACAAAGTCTTACAACGCGTTTAATCAACGGCCGCCTGTAACGCAACACCGATTGCACTCAAAGGTCATCTTCCCACTAGTCCACTAGTAATCAATTATTACACGCTCTCTCGTGACGCGAGCTTGGGCTGCCTATGATTTTATTAAAACGAATATGCTTGTTGCCTCGATGCACAGAAATCGATTTTCTTCTGTACCGTATTCTAAAACAAGGTGCTGCGCAGTTGATCGGTTTAAAAGTCTAAATAAACTGCCTGATCGATTAAGGCAGCGTTTACACGAAAGAGGTTTCATTTGTAACCGCATCGTTTTCGATGCCGTTACACCTTCAGTTTACACGACACCAATCGAGACTGTTACCGAAACAGTGTTGATTTGAAACCGCCGCCAAAAGTGGGGCGTTTTCAAAACGATGCGGTTTCATCTGTCGTGTAAACGGCGAAACTGCATCGATTTGAATACGGTTACTATTTTGGTGCGAAATTTGTATTGTTCAATTTAGCACGTAGTGCAGCGCCCGCTTACAACATGACGACTTTGATTTTCTGGCGAAAACGGTTCCGTGAAAACACTTCCAAACCGCATCGATTCTGATGCGGTTTCGACGTCATGAAACCGTGTCGATGTGAGACCGCGTTCGTGTAAACGCTGCCTAAAAGAAAACAACATTTGCTAAAAAAGCTCCAATTTTCAGGGATCTTTTCTTTCAAGCATGCCGAGTTCGCTCATCCATGAACGCCGCACCGCTTTTTGATGAACATTGTTAAAGGCCAAGAAGAAATGATACCAAAAGAGCTTTAATAGTTGAAAACCTCTCCGCTTAAGAAAAGCAACAGAGTTCCTCGTCTTTCAGCCTTCAGCCTCCGTATTGAATCAATTTTAAGGACATTTTCCTGCACGGAAGCAGCTTGTCAGTTATGAAATGATCGATAACAATGACCGGAAGGCTTTTGTCGCGTTTTAGCCGTCGAAGATCAATCTACACAGAGCACGTATCAACTGACTTACCTCGTCCCTACGGA
>JALIRR010001866.1:47500-50000 GCA_023091755.1 Montipora sp. Colony 1 RG-2022 | reverse complement strand
ATCTTTGTGCATAGAGCCTTCTGCTCGTATTTTCTTAGGATAGAGAGGGTAGTGGAAATGCGTAGATTTCTCTGGTGGACACAGTAGAATGACAAACTTAACCGGCAATGGCGTCGAAAGTCATGTAACGCGAATGGCGTTTTAGTGGATCTTTAAACAAAATATACCCTTATGAAGCTCAATACTGGCAAGTCAATTGGATACTGTTGTCATCTATTTTGTGCTTCATTATTCAAGGAAAAGGTTCTTCATGGAAACGGTTTGATCCTGAAATTTAGTTTGTTGCAATATTGCGCATATTTGACACGATTGAGTTTCTTCTCTGCACGCACGTAATGAAATAGAAGGGGTTTTTGCCTCTAATAGCAAATATGTTGTTTGCGTCAAAAAATTGTTCGCTGGAAAAGGTGGCCTTTATGAATTCATCATGTTTTATGATATGCGAGCTTAACTGGATAGTTTTTATGTTATTCAAGGAAAAGGTTGTTCAAGAAACCTGAAGTACATGGTAATTTGACACGATTGAGTTTCTTGTCTTCACGCACGCAATGAGATAGGAAGAGGTTTTCGCCTCTAAGAGCAAATATGTTGTTTGTTTCAATAAATTTTTCGCTGGAAAAGGATTCTGTGGTATTTTCTGCCTTTGTGAATTATAATATCATGTTGTGTATTGAATTTTCGAACTTAAGGTTGAAAGGTGCTATGGGAGAATTTTTTTAGTATTGCTCTGTAAGCAGGAAGGGTTCACAGGCCTGTTGGAAGCGTGCTTGAGTTTCAACAAAATGGGCCCCAAAATCAGGGAAAAATTGTGACGTCCATGAATAATAATGTATCTGCTATTTCCAAAATGATGGAATTACCTGGTGATAAATAACGTCGTACGCATCTTGGAGAGTAAATTTTGACTTTGCATAAACAAATGGTCATTACCTCAAAGGTTGGCCGATTGTGATCTTTGTTTTGACTTCGCTCATTTTATCGTCAAACTTTGTAACACTTGACAGAAAAAAGAAACCTACAAAAACCCAGTATCTTGCCATCATTTGACACAGATGCTTCACTGTTTGGCGAGTAAACATGCCGCGGTAACTTAATCACGGCGCCCGCTGAATTCTGGCCATGTCACTTTCGATTTTGCGATTTATTTGAACGCAGCAAAAATCTCCCAAAATGTTTGTCGCTGATCGTAACTTTTTATATTCTATATTCACGGTTCAAAATTAATGTTGTTTTCATGTCGTAAATATTTTATTCTCGATCGACTATCCCGGAAACTTCCTTCTGCTCTCTTTTATTTGTTATTCTTCAGAGACTGGAATGCTGTAGTTGAATACCACACAGTGCCTTCTCATTTTCTGTAACACGTACCACAGGCAACCCAGTGTATGCTTCACGGAAGCATCTCGTTTTAGAATGATTATAGCGGATTAGTTAGCCATCAATTTTAACAGACACTTAGTAAATATTTATCGCTTCATCTTTCAACTTCAGGTAACGTTGCTGTTGAGATTGCACGTGATGATGACAGTAGCGATGGCTTATCTCTCTGAGCTATCGCCAAACTCAGGTTCTATGAAAGGGACAGACGATTGCCAGTGTACAAGTGGGGCATGACAAAAGGAATATCCACAGATGAAGCAGCTAAAATTCTTCTGCAGCAGTGTGCAGACCGCACGTATATTTCCACGCAAATTCCAACAAACATTTCTAAAAATACCGTTTTTGTGGTAGACACCTCAAATCTCTTGGATGTTACAGATGTCAAGTGCGATGACCTGGGTGCCTGGCAATGCACGGGTGCCCCAACGTTTTACTACTCGACAGACCAATATGGCAACTTTCATAAGCACGAAGACCCTGAAGATTGTCCTGCTAAGCAAGTGCTGTACATCATACAGCGTCAGTATTTCACTAACAAAAGCTTACTGTGACCTTCGCTGCGAAAGTTGCTGATAAGTGCAAGACTGGCAGCGTCTACAATGCCTCAAGCCCTGATCATAGTGCAGTACATATTTGGGGATGGCGAGCAGGTCGTTAAAGTGAAAAGCCACGGAAACAGTAAAGGGAGCAATGAAGAGCACCCGGGATTCTCTGAAAGACAAATTGAAAAGAATTACCTCCCAGACAAGTTGTTCATGCCATTGTATACGAGAAAGGGGGAATCATGAAGAGTGAATCGGCGGGCGATATTCCGAGAAACAGGTTTATAACCTAAACAGAGAAGTGAAGCGTCAGAATGCTGATTCACCCATAAAAATTGGGGATCCTCAGCTTTCATGTCTTAGTGAAAGCAAAAGAAGAACAACAAGGGCGGAAGGAAGACATGATCAGAGAAATGCCATTGTTTCCAGAGCCAATCGTCTTTCTCGCTACGAAACAACAGCTGATTGATATCGAACGATTTTGCTCAAACCCTGAGAAGTTCTGTATCCTCGGAGTCGAATTTTCTGATTGCTGATTTTTATTACACGTTCACCACTTATCGCAATCTAATGCTGAT
>JALIRR010001866.1:35000-42500 GCA_023091755.1 Montipora sp. Colony 1 RG-2022 | reverse complement strand
TTCTCCTCGGCGGAGAAAAGCCCTGGGAACGAAGTTGACACAAGGACAGAGAAAAACACTGACCCTGGTCAAATTTCCATTTGACCACCCTGGTCAGTGTTTTTCTCTGTCCTTGTGTGGGCCCACAATGGCCAGTGTTTTTCTCTGTCGTTGTGTAGTCCCATTTCCATTAGTAGGGCTAACACTCACATGGTTCATATGGGATAGAAACCTAGCACTTCACATTACACTCTAATCTGTTAAGTCTGTTCAAATATAAGTACTACACGGCCAACGTTTGCAAAAACGTATTCCCCCCTTGTACTTGTACATGTTTATTGCCGTGACTTTAACATCTTCAGTTTCCACGGCCTGCTCCCGTCTAACCTTGTAGCACAGTCGGTAGAGCAGAGGTGATATAACCCGAAGGCCTTGGGTTCAATTCCCACCCTGGTCAGTGTTTTTCTCTGTCCTTGTGTGGGCCCATTTCCATTAGTAGGGTTAACGCTCACATGGTTCAAATGAGGTAGAAACCTAGCACTTCACATTACACTCTAATCAGTCAAGTCTGTTCAAATATAAGTACTACACGGCCAACGTTTGCAAAAACGTAGACCTTCCTCGTACTTGAACTTGTTCATTGCTCAGTCGGTAGAGCAGCGGTGATCTAACCCGAAGGTCGTAGGTTCAATCCCCACCCTTGTCAGTGTTTTTCTGTCCTTGTGTGGGCCCATTTCCATTAGTAGGGCTAACGCTCACATAGCTCATATGGGGTAGAAACCTAGCACTTCACATTACACTCTAATCAGTTAACATCAAAAAATAGCTGACCTCGGTGAGCTCTAAGCTTGAGCCCGCGATATGGTCACGTGATACTGATCAGCAGATACTTTCTTTTGACAGATGTCAATTGATCATAACATGGATGTCTAATAAGCTTGTCTAATATCAAAGACGTATGCTGTAAACTAGCGTGATACTGGTCACATTGGCATATATGGAGGGGTGGACGTACGTACGAACGATGACGTCATGGCTATAAAACCAAAATTTCTCGCATCGATGGGTTACCATATTTTCTTAACTATGGTGCTCCGCGCTATTAAGGCTATTTAAATTTTTACATGCGACAGAAGTCAGACCGAAGTAGCGGAGTTCACCGTTGCCCTTTATATTAATTCAGTAGGTATCTTTTTCAATCCCCATGATTTCAGTGATTATAAATCCCTCCCCTGCGCAAGAAAGATTCCTCAACTTCTGGAAGCCAAAAAAGAAAATTATGCAATGAAATTTTATTTGCAGTTCAGTTTCTTTCTCAGATCACCAAAAACGCAAGGGTGTTGCTTTTCATCTAGTTATAAAACGAAAAAATACAGGAGAGGCCAGGAGAATTCTTCGCGTCTGGTCCCCGGGGACTCTGAAATCAAGGACAGGGATTGGCATTCAAAAAGTAATTTTGTTGTCGGAAGGTGATCAAAACCAAGGTCACACGTATTCTTGGTTTGCATTCACGTGATGAGACGGCCATGTTGGTGTACAACACAATACAAAATGGCTCCACCAGTTTTGCATGATAATAGAGTCAAATTCCCAAAAGACATTTTACTGCATTGTTCTGTATAACATGGCTGCCGTGATGTCAGATGCAAACAATCAATTGTGCTGCCATAATATAGTATAATTTAATTTCGACGGTGAAAGAAAACGGTGAATTGACAGTTTTTGAGATACACAACTTGAAACAATGTATACGGTAATTGCTTTGTCACCAATCAAAACGCGACAGCTCTAGTCAAAATAAAGACAAACATCTTTTAATACTCAAAGAAGGCATCCCGCCACAACCAGATTACAACTTGAAATAGTATATCAATAGTACATTCCGAGTTCACGTCTTTCTTCTTTTCAAACCGAGTCTATATGCGAAGTTTTTGAGATGGTAATTGGTTGGTCAAAGAAGGCCATCCCGCCACAACCAGATTACGACTTTAAATGGTATGTCAATACAACACTCAACCCGTGTTAATGTCTTTCTTCTATTCAAACCGAGTCAAGTGCGAAGTTTTTGTGATGGTAGTTGGTTATACACTGTACTTTACATATGAATACAAATTAATTGTCATAAGGAAAACTTTGAAGTTAGATTCGCTTTGAAGAAGAGGTAGACATGAACTCGGAAATGGCCTACTAACATTCCCCTCTAGTATCCCCAAGAGTCAACACTTTTTGCCAGGAGAGGAAAGTGAGGGAGGGAGGATTTCACAATGTTGGGTTTAAGTTTATTTGAAAATATGGGAAAAGGACAAAATATGCCTTTTTATAAAGAGGAAGTGTACTTTACAAGCAGGGCTAATTCACGTGCACTCCACTCCAATAATTTGAAAGAAACATTCAAACTTGAGACGATTAAGAAATCCCAACTTGTAGGTGACAACCAGAAGGCTATTACACGCATGAGTCGAATACAGGACCAATGAAGTAAAGTCCAGTGGGAGTCTAACTCGGATCATTTTCAATCACTGGACCAAATTACCAAGCACAACTTGTTCTATACTTTTTATTGATTTACATATCATGCATACAAATACAACACCTATGTGCTAATTATATCTTCCAAAACAGATTGTGACAGGAATCAAAGTGTACAGTGTATAATCATAGCTGCTTGAGATAACATAACGAGCCATGCCTGCAGACAAAAAAACGCAACATAAATGCAAATAGTATCGAATAGCATCACATTGAAAAAGATCAAATTTAATTCATTGCTGTGAGAGCTCTGTACATCACTTTTGTTGAATCAGTGGAAGTTCATACGAACGAGACCTCAAGCGCATTATCTTCATTGCTCATCACAACTAGCAAACTATCAGATTCAGATGAATCAGGAGCGATACAGTGTATCTATTGTTTCGTCAACCACTGCTATTTAATAAATTATGCCAACCACTAGCTTATAATTATTGCCTGTTAAAACAATAACTTCTTTTGTTCCATCATGGTTGGCAAATTTTATCATCATAAGGAAAT
The DNA here is from genome assembly GCA_023091755.1 of Montipora sp. Colony 1 RG-2022. Taxonomy (NCBI): domain Eukaryota; kingdom Metazoa; phylum Cnidaria; class Anthozoa; order Scleractinia; family Acroporidae; genus Montipora; species Montipora sp. Colony 1 RG-2022. The sequence continues at coordinate 39,491 of JALIRR010001866.1, read as the reverse complement.
GTGTCATGTCGATGTTTGTAAACAAGAAATATTGCTGTACGGCAGTTCTGAGCAATATTGACCTAAGGGGATGGCAGCTTAATGTTTATTCATGGTCTTAACAAAAACTTGCCTTTGCCCTTTATTAAAGAGCTTTGTGTGACGTTGAGCCATCTGCTGTCTGAAAAATTAACGCATAAAAATAATTAATACCGTGTTGATTATGTTTAGTAACTCAACAGTTATGTTTCCAAAATTTGTTCAGAACTCTGAATTAAAACAAGTTATCATCAGAAGATATTCTCACATTCCTCAAAGAAATTCAGAACAGGTCTGTGAAATATCTCATCACACAACAACGTCACATTTTGCAAATGAACAACCATTATAAATATTCCGTGTGACCACAACAATTTTTGTGGTATGATTTATAGCTATGAATAGCGAGTGCTATGGCTCTGAAGCAAATCTCTGCAAATAAATACCAAAAATGACAACTACACAGTTTCTTGTAAATGCAAGTGGGTGGGGAGAACTGATTAAGTCGTTCAAGCTGGTTATGAAAGTGAACTGTGATACATCATTAACAATAATTATTACACTGTATTGCTAACAGCTATCACCCACCTGTGTAAAAAAAAAAACTTCCAAGGTGGCATGAACAGTACACCAGCACCTCTTGGGGCAAGCAACGGCTTAGACCATAAACAATGCAATGACTAGGCTGAAACATTAAATTGCAAACAATGCTAAGTCTGTACAATGTCCAAGGTGCAATAAATAACGTCACAACTATCAGCACAGAAATTATGATTCTAGAAAAGATCTGTACATGCAAGTTATTATTAAACACTAGATTCCAGTATGCCATGATTTAAGGTCAACCTGTGTCGGTACTCAGTCAATAAAACTATGTAAATGTACATGTATCCAAGTCAAGTTATTTAAATTCAACTTAAAACTAAACACTGCATACTGTAGTCTCTGATTCACCATTTCAACAAAGGCATTCAGTCATATGCTTGTCATTGTTGATTTCTTCATTGACAGCAGGCTGTATTTACTGAACAATATTTTTTAATCCTACAAAATCTTAGAACCCACCTAAATGTCTTTTAGATCCACACTGCCACGGTTAACATGCTGTTAAATCCCAAAAAAAAAAAAACCCAAATATTAGCACAAAAAATTTTGGGCCTGACTAACCAGAAAACTGTTATATCACAACAATTACCTACTGTAGATTTTTTTAATGCATAGGAAGTCTAAAAAAACAGTGCCTAATTCTTGTTAATTTTACTCCAGCCAAAGTCATCCTTTTCAAAGGAAAAAGTTCACAAAGAGGTCAAAACTCCTTTATAGTTTCCTACTACTACATGTATGTACAGTCAACAGTGGGACTTGGTATTTCTTAGATCTTACATGTAGACAAGATTCTTTTGGAAAGAATAAGTCATCACAGGGACAAAATGCTGCAAAGAAAATCAAGCTTCCACCACATGAAAAATAAACAAACTGCTGTCTCAGACAAGAATTTTCAACAGCAAAAGTTCTGCCATATGCTTGTCATAATTATCTTCCTCATCAACAGCCATACACAACTTAATCATCTCAGCACCCCAAATGACTTGTACATTTTATAACTTGATTACTGCCTAACACAGAGTTAGCTTACATGGAGTCACAGCTGTTGAGATGATTGTCATCTTTCCATTTTTGATAGTGCTCTTTCTGGACAGCTAACTTGGACAACCCAAGGCTCTACATGCATCTGTTGGGAGCACAGATCATGATGTTTTGGAGAGTTAACAAATGAAAAGAGATTCATAAAGAAAGGAAAGGAAACAAAGGCAAACTCATAAATATCTTGTTTGTTTTACTATACTTTCGTATCATGCTTCTGCTTGCAAAATACCATACACAAGACCTAAATATTGTGGCGCTGTCGGTTTATTTATTTAAAAGTTACTTCATTGCCACACACAAAAAAATATAACAGAAACTCAATAAAATGAGATAATGAGAGCCTACAAAGTGCACCTCGTCAAACCAGAGATATCATGTTCAGACAAACAAAATTATGGTGATGAATATAAATGAGTTAAAAACAAGCATTTTAGTATTGCACACATTACTGTTCAAATCCGAATACCATGAACAATTTGGTTTGATCTTGAAATTTCTTATTGTACAGCAACCAATCAGCATAAAACAACAAAATAAGTACCTTTAGTGGTTGTAGTTGTTTAGTTTTCTTGCATCTTATTGGCTTTTTACTTGAAATACAATAACACTTCATAAATATTTCAAGTGTTCACGGTTTTCGGATTTTCACACTAACAATCTTGTCTGCTTGGACAGCATTGCTATCAAGCAAATACAACTAAGAATTAATTTTGCAAGATTTTAAGCAATGCAAGCTTCCAATTAAAGTTTTACAATACAACAGGTTTATTAATTTGTCTTTGGCACAATAAACACAGAACATGTAAATCACTTGTGTTGATGACTAGAAATTATTTTATGAAGACCACTCAGACAAGAAAAGAGAATGCTTTTGTCTTCAACGCTTCCAATATTAACTCTCAGAGAGCTGGGTTCATTCGCGTCATCATTGTGGTTAGATGCAGATTTCAAAATCAAACAAATATTAATTTCTATAATTTATGCACATATTTACTACAAGAAACAAGGTGAGTTTAAGCTATGAGGCTACTTACAATAGTCAATCTTTTCATTTGAAAATCTTTTTCAAAGAACAAAAATGATCATGTAAGCCTGATGGTAACAAACATGTTTTAAACTACAGTTCCAACATGCTTGCATTTGCATTGAGCGCAAACGTGTTGACCAAAGCCATTAGCTTTCCGAAGCATTATTGCATCACTTAAGGTTTAATGATGCATTAGAATAGTAATTTCACAAAATAAAACACTGTCTCCTTATCGCACTATGCAAAGTTCGGCTTGCGGTCTATGAAAAACAAAAGGTGTGCATTTTCAGATTTTTTCACGTCGCATACATGTAGCTGTGTTATGTAAACTGAAGTTACAAAATAACATAAATTTTGAAGTGAGCGAAAACAATTCAATGACAAGTGTAACAAATTCTCTAGAAAGAACTTGTAAACATATATACATGTATATATATATATGCATGCAAAGACAAGACATCTGTGAATGGCTTTCCGACATGCTTGCGGCCTATGTACATGAGACTAAAAAGGGACCAGGTACAATGATTTTGTCAACATTATTTTGGGGTGGTCTATTGCTTCCTAATTAAAAATACCATTCAAGATAATTTTAGTGACAAGAATGAAAATGCATATTGCTTTGTTTCAACACGAAGATGCAAAAATTTGATGCGATAAGCTGACTGAGTTTTACTTTCCGTATGAAAACGACCAAATTCTGATTCAGTTTCAATTAACTGAACTCTCCAATTGAGCACAAAAACAATTCCTTGTGAGACAAACTAAACTTAGGTGGGAGGTGATGAAAGTCACCGCATCACAGAGATTTCAAAATAGACAAAGCAGCGATATGCAAATATTCCATTGCTTAGTCTCTAGTTCAGCAGTATCTTAACGCTCTAATAAATGTAAAGTGCAAGGCAACCAAACAAGAAACATTGTGGCAAACTAGCTATCATAGTTCACTTATAAACAGACAAACACTTTTGGTCCAGACTGAATAATTTCGCAATGTGGAAAGCGCAAAAAACACATGACATTGGAGAAAAGAGACTTTCCATACCAACACACACCCCCATTTGCTGAAAGATGTTTTTTTAGTTTTGCTGCTAAACAAACAAAATTGCTCCATAAGGTATTTCAGAGACTGAGTTTTAGAATGACCTAGAATCTTTTTCGTGGTAGTTCCTCGCTGATAACGTACAAAACTGATTCATGCAATGCAGTTGCATGTCATATCAAGAACGTGACACTCATTAAAACATTGCACAGCTTCAATAACCCTTTGCTACTAAAGGATGATTTTCTAATTTTTTGGTGAGCAATGAAAAATAGACTTTTTGCTAGCATAGCGATCTCTGTAGTATTAAGTGATCAAACATGTTATCTGATACAATATTTTTTTTGCGTCCCTGAAGAGTTTGTGTGACTCCACTACAGACAACTTGCATTGGTAGATAATCACGTATTGTTTACTTTTTCTCGCTCAAATTGCATTTGTCTTACAAGGAACTGAAGGTTCATTCAGTTCACTCTGTATTAAGATTGTTTTAGAGCTCAATTGGAGAGTTAAAACTGGCTGGTAATTAAAACTACATCATCTCAGCACCCTACGTGTAGTTCATGGGTTGCAGGGATGGCACATTAGTGAGAGCACTCACCTCCCACCAATGTCGCCAGTGTTTGATTCCCAGACTCTACGTCATACATGTGGGTTGAGTTTGTTGATTCTCTACTCTGCATCGAGAGGTTTTCTTCTCAAAAACCAACATTTAACTTGATTTGCTTGAACAACTAGACACTTACAGTAATAAAAT
>JALIRR010001866.1:22500-30000 GCA_023091755.1 Montipora sp. Colony 1 RG-2022 | reverse complement strand
AAGAGTGCTGAAAAACCTTGATACACGGCTATGAAGTTGCATTTATTTGATAAATATAGTTGGTATTCAGAGGAGGAATGAATAGTACCCCATAATGCATAGCGATTCCTTTTATAGTATCAACTGAAATTGTGACGTAATCAGTATCTTCCAGCCACAACACAGAGGTGAGCAGTGCTGGAGGCTACCATGTTGTGTTTACAAAAAGACCTTGGTGCAGCCTTCTCAAAATGTTTTTGGGGAGCAGGTTATATGGGAAGTGGAGACGGTTTTAGTGCCAAAGGTACCCAAGCGGGGACCACTGAAAAACGCAGACTGCAGACTGTGCAGACCGTCTGTAAAATGAAAATTCGGTTAGCCTGAATTACACGGTAGGCCTAAATAACATTCGGTTAGCCTAATTAGGCCTAAATAACATTCAGTTTAGCCTGTTTACGGTTAGCTCTCAATAATAGTGAGGGTAACGCCATATTTTTCCCCTGGTCTGCACAGTCCACAGTCTGTGTTTTGGGGTGACCGCCTGCAAGTGAGTGCCCAAAGGGCGCAAGCTAGGCATGTTCCCGTGGGATATTTTTGAAATTTAGACACTCACAGATGCAATTTAGTGAAATCTGGGGCATCTAAAGTGACGAAATTTCGCATATGGAATTGACACTTGCATGGTGTGTTATAAGAAATACTGGAATGTTAGTTAAATAAACATTTCACATGCACCACGCAAAAAAATATTGCGGAAGCGAATTTGTACGTCAAACAAGCATTTTTTCAAGCCTTTATATCATCTCCAGTGACTTTACTTAACAGCTAAAATTGTGTTGTCTGTTTTTTTTTCCTGCCTCACCTGTCATAATAAAAATAAGACATTTTCTGACTGGAAGGAGACGGTCAAACTTTCTGAGGAGGTGGCTCATTGAGCCGTTGACCGGCCCGTTTTGAGAAGGCTGTTGGTGTCAAGGCTTTGGCTCTTAAGCATATACCGGTATGCTACATGTATACCTTCATTGTGTGTCACAAGAAAAATTTGGTGTCTGTCCATGAAATCTACATCTTGATTCGCAGTTGATGTCAAGTGAAAAAAAAATTCTCTAAACATGTGCTACAGCATGCAAGAACTGTTAATCAATCGATTTTCTTCAGCACATACCCCTTTGACGTCCAAACCGGCCGAAACCGGCCAGACTTAGTATTTTACTCTGTCCAACGCCAGACAATTTTACTTGTCAATGGGGAACCCCTGGGAGTCAATGGGATACATGTAAGCTTAAATCTATCGAACTGCCATAAAAATTTATTCTTCAAATTCAAGTATATTGGGCTCCAATGGAAGAGAACGTGGCAACAAAACTGATGCAAATTTCCGCTGCGCAACAGCGTTAGCTCATTATCTTGACAGTGTATAATGTGAACTTTGAGAGTAAGTGGTTTGGAAAAAATTTTAATGACATAACTTTTGTGAAAATGACTTCAAAATGCGTTCTCTTGTTTTCGTTTATACAGGGTTTTCGTTTCAGGCCGGATGGTTCGGCCGGTTGTTTATGATTTCACCGGTGTCCCCCTTCGACACTACAAATTTGTTGGCTACTTTTTTTGCTTTTTGTTCTTTCTTTCTTGGTGGAATTGGATATATGGGATCTTTGTATGCCAGAATTTTTGTCCTGCATTTTTGCTCATTAGAATGCAATTTGTTTAGTATTAATTTAGTAAATCATAGCAAAAACACAAACTATCCGAATTCCCTTTATTTCATACGCAATTTCACAGAGATCTGTTTACAATGCCACTGCAGTAAAAACACGAAACATTACTAAATTTCCATGATTTCTTTTTCAGTTTTAACAGTATTGTAATTTTGATTCTTGTTTCATGCTTGACTAGAGCAAACGTTCATGTGGTCGTCAAGACTTTTATCAAAATTTATGCCAATCTTGCCGCTTCAGTGATTCTCACAAGACGAGACTGGTAACTTACTTTTGAGCAGTACTGTACCTACTGGTGTAGCCAAGGATTAGAGCAGTGGCAAATCAAACAGCAACTTCGTCTACACTGTTTAAAAACTGTCAGAAAATTGGAGAATCAGGAAAAGTTGTGCACATCAATGAATCCAAGATGAAAGTACCATTGCGGGCATGTTGTGTAGGGACAGTGGGTTTTCCGTAGAACAGAAGAGGACTTGAGAAAGTGCTTCACAGTGACAGTGGAAGACAGAAGTAAAAAGACTTTATTAAAGCACATTCAAGAATGGATCGAACTAAGCACAACCATAGGGAGCAACTGCTGAAAAGGGTACTCAAACTAGGCAAAGTATGGGTACAAAATGTACATTCACAAGACAGTAAATCACTTGGTAGAGTTTGTTAGTACAGAGGTATATGACACTACTAAACAAGAACGCCATTGGAGACAGATGGAAGTGCATCTTCCTACACACAGTAAAAAAAAAGGATGCTGTTCTTCGTACATAGTAGAATATTTATTTGCCGATATATGTTAACCATGGAAAAGATTTGTTTAAAGTCTTTTTGCAAGATCTCGTACAGGTTTACAAATTAGAGTAATGTACGCAGTAAGGCCAGCCATTAAATAATCGGAGCCATGGGGCAGAAATCATTTAGTTTTTCTGGGCCAAAAAAATCTGAGAAGTCACCAGCACAAACAAAATAACCTAATGACATGGCATACATAAGTTTGAGTGTAAATGGGACACACGGTTTTCTTAAGCGATAGATATGCTTGTGAATATGTAAGTATTGTTTAAAATGACAGATTTTCAACCATTTATAAAGAACTTGCCTATTGATAGCGTATGCTTTGGTTGATTTTCTTGATCACGCGCTATACACTTTTGTTTACCTTCAGGATATAAATTGCCTGGTGCAAAGCAGTGTATTAGGTAAGTGATAACAAATTCGATAAGAAAACGAAGTACCCCTGGTGAACAAGGGCATTCTTTGCTTGTCTTTGGTAATGGTTTAAAGAACGAGATAAATATACTACATGTGTATCATGCTTGTCTTGGAGCACGGCTTGAAGAATATGACATTTCTGGCATGCTTTTCTTGGGAACCTTTTTTAGCTAAGTGGAATTTTGCATAATACTATGATTGTGATGTTTGTTCACATTCTTTTCTTGTCTCGGTTCAATGGTTCAATGAACGAGGCATGTGCAGCATGCTTGTCTCGGGGAATGGCTTAAAGAATATTATACATTTGTAGTATGCTTTTCTTGGAGCCTCTTTTAGATTTAGGTGAATTTTTCACAGTATACAATGTGTTCTTTGATCACATTCTTTGGTTGTCTAGGTTAAATGTGACCTTCCACGGGAAAACGTACACCAACGTTTGCCCGTTAAACGGCTTAAAACTAACGGACGGTTGATGGATATTCAACGGTTTTGAAGATTGGTTTAACGTTTTTTACTAACGCTCTGACGGTTTGTGCTAACGCTCTAACGGTTTGTGCTAACGCTCTAACGGTTTGTGCCAACGCTCTAACATTCTTTCCATCAGTTCTAACGTTCTGCCTTAGTGCTTTAACACTAAGTCTTAGTTCTAAGCTCGAAAGGCTGATCGATGACACCACAACGTAGTGAGCGATTACCGTTCATCGAACAAAGGCCATGATTTGAAGTACTAGCACCAATTGAGCTGGCCAAAACAAATCGGATGCACATTTCAGCGAGTTTTTTGCTTTAAGAATACTACCATGTAGACAGACCACCAGAAACGACTGCGTGACTTTTAAAATACGATTCCGAAGAGGCGCGCCCATGGCGACATAACTGCTGAATGCAACGAAGTCCGGATAAAAGTGGCTAATCTCGATAAGTTTTGATCGTCGGATTCACAATGAAGCGATGCACTACTAAATTGTGAATTTCTCACGGCACGACCTCTGCCACAATCATCTCGGACCGTCGAGCCAACAGTATTTGGCAATTCCAAATAATTTTTACGGTCAAACAACGAGCAACGCAAACATTTATATTAAAATTAATTGCAGAAGACCCGCGCATTTTTTTTTTTGTTTGCTCTTCATCAGCGGTGTTTTCGAAACCGACGAGAAAACATTAGTTATTTTGAAGCAACCGTGCAATCTTTGTCTTTTCTTCATGACACAGAAACTCGTCAGTCCAGTTCAGGTTTTGTTGGTTTTGGGTGCATTTATAAACTACAAAGAGACGAAAAGCGAACCCCAGTTGGCCCAAGGACATTGTTTTGACGCGCTTGTGGAAAATTTATTTTTATATCGAAGAACCCGCTTCTGTCACGCAAGTAATAAACTTATGCCGAGGAGACATTGGCTCGCACAATAAAGACAACAGTTTATTTTAAAAGTTGAAATTTGGTAAGTCATGCATCATTCAATCACATTTAATTTGGCGTTCGCGCAGGATGGGTCTTCTTTATTGTCCATTCTACCTATTAGCGTAGTTATTTCAGCTTGAAATCCGTCCAAGACTCTAAGCGCTCGACCTCAAATAATATCGAAAACTCCAGCATTGGGAGCGCCAAATTTTCGTATACCGGCTTTAGATTGCTTTAGATACATGCTTGCAGCCGTCATGCCATGTGCTCCTCTCTGATTGGATGATGATTTCTTATTAGCCAATCACAGAGGAGCAAACGTTGTGATGGCTGCAAGCCATCACACCAAAATCCAACTACGCTTCCTTGGAGTTCCGAATGCTGGATTTTTTCAATTTTATTTGAGGTCCAGCGCTTCGAATTTTGGATGGATTTCAGATATAATGGCATGAAAGGAAACCTCTGGGTTTCAGCTTGCTTGGTGCGTGATTTGAAACCTGTACGATGGGAATTTGTTTGTGAGTTTCAGCTTGATTGGTGCGTGATTTGAAACCTGTACGATGCGAATTTGTCAGTGAAAATCGGCTTGGTACTGGAGCGATCCGAAATCGAGCTTTCCACCCTTGTTTTACTATTGGTACGCAGAGGTGAACGTCGAACACAAACCCTTCATTTTTCTCGGTATTTTTAATTTTTTAAAAAGCGCTCTACTACATGTAATTCTACTAAGTTGTAGAAGGACACGGCCGGTTTTCCCAAAGAGGGTCACATTTTTAAACGACGCTCTACGAATCCGCTGATCCGGAACAATCGATACAGATTATTAATAATTGATTTGCCAACAGAATCCAAGATTTGCCCAACGGATAAGGTTAATAACTATTAGCTGACGCTCTGACGGATGAACCTAACGTTCTGACGGAAAAGACTAACGTTCTAACGGATAAAGTTGACGCTCTGACGGTTTCATGTAAACTTCTAACGAACGACTAACGGATATCTAACGCTTCGGTCAATTTAACGGTTTAGCGTTAGTGTACGTTTTCCCGTGGAAGGTCACAAATGTTTTGAAGACCAGTGCATAATTATTTTCATATGCAACTTGCTTTTCTCGGGAACCTAGTTGAATTTTGTATGATATTACAACCGGTCGCTTGAAGTACCGTAATTTCCGGGCGTTTACCCGCACGGCAGATTACCCGCAGCGGTCTATTTTTGTCGTAAGGGGAAAAAAAGTTCAACAGATTATCCGCACTGGCCTATTACCCGCACCCCAAAACAAAAGAAAATAATGCTACTGTATTACCAGGATAAGAACTCACAAACTTGGAGCGATGAATATTCCGTATTGTTGTTTACAAAGCGAAAGATCGATAACATTTTCTGCTAAGAATTGGCTATTAACAATGCAGCCTTAAACACTCTCCTTAGCCATTTCTGGTTTGTCTTGTTAAAACGACCTAAATATCAATGTATTAACGCTAAGACTCGATAGAATACGGGAATACACAGTTTTTAGGAACAGTTTCATTAATGACTTTTATATTTTTTCCCTACTTACGGTTTTAAAACTATACCCGAAGATTTAAAAATCATCACATTACCTGCACCTTCCTATAACCCGCACCAACAACTGTTTGCGGAAAAATTAACACATTACCCGCAGGTAATCGCCCGGAAATTACGGTATGTTACATGACGTTGGCGGTTCTCGTGTATCACCACAGGCGGCCCAGAGTCGGAAGGTAAACAATTATAAGGATTTGTATGGGAATCTTGATAACAGACTGAAAAAGATATTTACCCGCAAAAGTTCTCAATAAAAAAGCCGTACTTTATTGTCATGGTGAATTTCTTGCTTTTTGTGTGGTTTTTTGCCGGATTGGATGCGATTTAAGCGACTTCTCAAATTCCCGAGTCGTCACTCTTCCCTAAATAAAGGAAAGGCTGGCAACTCATTTCTAACTTACCTCAGATCTCGCCGAAAAAATTCACACTTCTCCGGCATCAGTCACGCTCAAACTCCGGCGATGGCTACACGGATAAACTTACTTCCCCTTGGCCAAGTTTCAAGGTCCAGCGAGTACCCATTGCTGAGAAACTGCGAAAAATATTCAAATTTTCAAACTCCTTCGAGGCTCGCTAACAACCAATTTTGACACGGCTGGTCAACGGTTCACCGAGCCTCCATACGGTGAACCCATAGTTGGGCAGAGCAAAACAAATCCCAGACTCGTCCCCAAATACCTGCCTGGGGTCATGTTCGAGTTTCTAAATCGGCGAACGATATTAAAAGTTCCACACTGAAACCTTAAACACAGCTCCCATCGCTTTGGTTGCCCCACCGCATGTTATAAATCCGGATTTTCATCGAACTCCGTAAGTACTGAAGCTGTTTGGATGGAGTTTGAAACGCAGTCGAATGTATTTACTAGTGTATGAAACACAATCCTGTGTTTCATCCGTCACGTCAACAACTCACATTATTATGACTGCAGAAGAAATTCATATGAAAAGGTCGCTGCACCTTTTCAGCCTTTTGGACACATTTTTCTGTTGAGAGTCCGGGGAAAATGCCTGTGCTTTGTTTTTGCGCTTCCAGTTGCGTTGAAATGTTCAAAATTATTTCTCACACCGGTGCATCAAGCGATATCGATCGAAAACCAACAATTATTACTCGGAATACCTGAAAGGTATCCGAGTTACAATCTCGCTTGTCTGTTTTTTGGACAGTAGAAATTACGGTGCGGTGATTTCTTTGGCTCAAAGCAATTCACTTAACAAAACTATACTTTTTCCAACAACAACAAAAAAACAGCCGTGGTGTCGAGTGTCATCGGACGAGGGGATTTTTGCACACGCGAGGCTTCAAACAGCTTCAGTACTTACGGAGTTCGATGAAAATCCGGATTTATAACATGCGGTGGGGCAACCAAAGCGATGGGAGCTGTGTTTAAGGTTTCAGTGTGGAACTTTTAATATCGTTCGCCGATTTAGAAACTCGAACATGACCCCAGGCAGGTATTTGGGGACGAGTCTGGGATTTGTTTTGCTCTGCCCAACTATGGGTTCACCGTATGGAGGCTCGGTGAACCGTTGACCAGCCGTGTCAAAATTGGTTGTTAGCGAGCCTCGAAGGAGTTTGAAAATTTGAATATTTTTCGCAGTTTCTCAGCAATGGGTACTCGCTGGACC
>JALIRR010001866.1:15000-17500 GCA_023091755.1 Montipora sp. Colony 1 RG-2022 | reverse complement strand
GACCTATACATTAGCATTGATCTATCTTTTGCTATTCCTATTAAAAAGATTCCCCTTGTGGACCTTTGGAAGGCAATTATTTTTGACAAATAAGCAGACTCTTTCGGCTCGAAAGGAAGGGAGTGATAATGATGTGCTTTTAACAGATGGTGATCAGTTGTCGTATGTTTTGATTAGAGACAGCAAAACTTGTCGTTTTTCGTTTTCCTGTCAAGAGCAGGAAATTATGAATTCCTTTGACCTACATGCTGGAGAAAAGCGTACCTTTCGTCTCGTAAAGTTCCTTCGACAGTCACTGATGGATCAAACATTTGATGCCGATCTGCAGCAACTTAAATCTCCGATTTCAACCTACTGGCTTAAGACCATTATGTATTACCTGCTTAAGAAACACGAAAAAGACCCTCACGCTTGGTGTGAAGGACATCTAGGAACCAGAGTTCTTGAGATTTTCAAGGTGCTTCATTCCTGCCTGATTTCATCAAAACTTTACAGCTTTTTCATCCCTGGATATAACCTGTTATTCCTGAAGGGTGATGAAGCAGTGGCATCTAAAGTTAAGGAAGTTATAGATATTCTCAGTGACCTGAAAAATGGTCAAGCGACACGACAGCAAGTGCAGCAACAAATGGTGTCCAAAATGAAGATGAATCAAGACCTTCTCTATGGGCAAAGGCGAGAACATCTCATAAATTTGTTCTACATATACGCCTACAATGACTACGAATCCGAGGACCTTGAAACCATCAAGACTGCTTTTATAAACCGATTTTTTCCTGAAAAAATGGAAGTACTTGGCGAGGGCAAAAATCTCCGTTTACTCGAGGCTTGATGTATTGTTGACATTGATGCTGAGCTGGAAAGGATGTACAGCGAAAAATTCACATATTTCAGTTAAGTAGATTACGTAATGGTGTCCAAAATGAAGATGAATCAAGACCTTCTCTATGGGCAAAGGCGAGAACATCTCATAAATTTGTTCTACATATACGCCTACAATGACTACGAATCCGAGGACCTTGAAACCATCAAGACTGCTTTTATAAACCGATTTTTTCCAGAAAAAATGGAAGTACTTGGCGAGGGCAAAAATCTCCGTTTACTCGAGGCTGGATGTATTGTTGACATTGATGCTGAGCTGGAAAGGATGTATAGCGAAAAATTCACATATTTCAGTTAAGTAGATTACGTAATGATGAGTTAATCAGTTAGGGTGGTTTGCTATTGAACATCTCTCGCAACTATACGGGTTTCGAACTTAAGGGATTTTATGGTCGTAGTAGTGATGGGGAATTCAAAGCGATCATGCCAGCAACCTATTGCTCAGTCAATTTTTACTGAGTAAACCACCTTTTAAATCTGCAGTTGCTTTATATACTTTAGTACACTTGTCGTGTTTTAAAAGATACGAAGTGGTTGTTGCTTCCCTTTTTTCTGATTTCGCCAAATAGGACTAACATGTTGGTTTGTTCACTGAAACTAGCCTGCGAGCAGGCTCTCTACATAAGATGGCAGATTTCAAAGATTTAAACACCTCGAAAATTTTACTCTTAAATAAGAATATTACAGTGAATTTTAAGTGTTAAGCTTCTGCAAGGCCTTCACCTGTCATCGAGACATCGTATCTCTTCTCTGATGTTTTTTTGTCTGGACTGATACCTGTAAAAGTGTCTCGAAAAATGAAGTTAGCTCGCGCAGCGTTACTCTTGATTATTATACGATCAGTGTGCATTACAATAGGACAATCACATGGCTTTTGGAGGGCATATAGTTTATTTGTAGCCCGAGTGGCATCATTTGCGCTCGAGCGGAGTGAGGGTGCAAATGATGCTACGTGGAGGAAAAACAGCTGAGCGAGCACATGCGAATTTCATTTGTTATAAGACAACCGCCGATTGGCTAGACTTCAAGTGCTCATATAAGGGGATTCCTGATTGGCTGGTTTTTTTTTATGCGAACCAACCATGGGTCGATGGAACCAAAATTCTCGATTGCTTCAAGACTAAAGCCGTGTTCACACTCAACGATGATTATGATCAACTGAAGTATATATCAGGCTATCATACTCCATTCAATTTTATTCAATTATGGCTCTGTTTACATCTGCGAAAATTCAAATATAATACGCAGGGTAACCTCACGGTGTGAGACAAAATGGCGGCGTATCGCGTGGCTGCCACGATTATCATCACCATCCATGTGCTTGAGGCGAGAACCAAGGATAATATCTTCCGAGTATAGAAGAAGACAAATCCAAACCATCGCTCCATAAAGCGATTAGAAGTTTCGTCTGCTCATACCACCACGTGTTCGCCATTCTGTTCAATTACGCATTGTAATTACTTCAAACAACCACTTTGAGGTTGTTTGAAGTAATTATAATCCAGTCATAATCAGGGACTGCAATTAGTTGATGTGAACCCATTTCATATTTACATGTAATTCGATTATAATTCGATCATAATCGAGGTCTAATGTGAACACGGCTTATGACTGCTCC